>KN538387.1:276198-296741 GCA_000797535.1 Trichuris suis | reverse complement strand
AATAATAATATAGGTGACTGGAAAATAAGTTCCCGCATGTCGATAAAATGGTAAAGTGATTCAATACACCTGTACCACTTGCAACAGCGCTTCACGTTGCTATAAATGAAATAATCTTTAGGCAGATTATTTGGAAGATCGCTAACCCTTTAGTAAAAATATAACACGTAACTAAGACTCCGCAGATCAGCAATTTGATAAGTGGAGAACGCCGAAAACTGTTTAGCTTACAAAATGCTAAAGTATGAATTGAAAACTGATGGCAAATATCCAAGGATGGCTAGCTCAGGCTTATGAACATTCTGTTTGGATAACAATTGTAAGGAGCACCATCAAATTCAGTATTGGTACTTGAATTCCGCAAACTTTTGCTTCTGATTTGAGTGGATATTAACTGGTTTGCGAACATTTGTTAGTTTATTTTACAGACTGACAAACGCACTATTATTCTTGGAACATTCTGGCTCATCTCGCTGCTGTCCAGCAAATAGACGCTCACGAAGAGAAACGCCTAACCGGCGAGTAGTTGGAGACCGCTTATCAACAAAAGCTGAACAACGTTGGACGTCCAGGGTTTGGCGAAACAAAGATTTCAGGACCACTACATCCACTGGTCAGCGCTTTATTTCGAAAATCCTAGGCTTATTGTGTAACATTAACTGAAGTCGAAATATAATAATATCAATATCAAAGATAGTGAAACTTATTCGAACGTTTACAAAATAGCTGATCAATGCGGTATGAAAGAAAAAAGGTTAGAGTTCCCCTGCACAATTTCGAAATGCAATTTACTCTGTGGATATTTTTATTCTTGGAACGAAATCCCATCGCTCGCTGTGCAGCGATTATGCAAGTCCGTTTTTCAAAAGCCAGGTCCATAGCACAACTTGAAATCAAGGATTAGCAGTTTTCTGTTCTCGTGTGAATTTCTAATAGACGAAACGAACAGTAATATGCGCAGCAGAAGCATGAAATGTGTTGCCAGCTCTGTAAGACACAAGAGCAGACATACCTTGCAGTTAGAATATGAAAATAGGCTTCTATGAGTTGTCGTTCATGCATACATTCTTATCATACGTGGTTAGCACCGTTATAAAAACATCTCAGGCTGTTATATAAGCTGCCACTGAAAGTGAAAAATTACTGGATTACCAGTGGCCCTTTCGAATAATAACGTTGTTTTACATGTCAGTGAATCCCATAGAGCAGACGACGAAGGAATCTGAACACGCCATTGCGGAAGCAGGTGCGATAACCAAATTAAGTAGGACAACACTTTGACCTTAACACGGGGCTTCACCTTTGCCTGTTTACCTTATTAACTGTGCAGTGACATGTTTCGTAATTATTAATGAACATTACCTAACGGCAACTAATAAGTAGTACGAGATAATGAGCACATATACATTTGGGGTTAGAACGTTTCCAAGGGGCTCAAATAAATTTCTAAATTATATTTTTCTGAAGAGTATCATGCCGTTTCCTTATGGTACATTCACACTACGTCCTGAGCTTATGCCTCCCTGCACGCTAGCCAATCCTACGTATGGATAACGGGAGTCGGTCAATAGTAGGATTAGTTTTCGGCCAACACTTTACCAAGTAAATGCGTGGGTTGTTCAAAAGTTCCTGGAAAGCGGCGTGGTTCATAACTGGACGCGAATGAACAAGTCAAAACCATGTCTCTACTATCGTTCGGCTTACACAAAAAGGTTTCGTCATTCAGCGCATTACCATTATGTTTCGAGGAATGCTTAAAGTTAGCCTTTATTTCAGACACGGAGAGCGTCGTTTTGAGTTCAGAGCTAAGGTTACTTTTCTGATCAAGTTCGAATGGAACTACGAAAAATTATCGAGGCCTTGTAGCAGGTTTATAGAGATGCTGTTCCGTCTAGGTAGTTGCTTATGAATTGATAAAGCATTTCGAGGACGGTAGAGAGGGCATCGAAGACCAGAGAGGGAAGATCATCATCCGTAACAAGTGAAGAAATTGGATCTTGTGCGAAATGTGGTAGAAGTAGACTGCTGAATTACGATCAGGACGATTGCTAATGAGGTCAGGATCTTGTCCGGTTCAACAACTGCAATGGTGAATGGAAACCCCTATCTGAATAGCTGGGTGGATCTAAAGGCGCTGCGCATGGACCAGCGGAATCAAAGAGCCGAGCAGCTTCCTCAGGCAATTTAACACAGATTTAAGCGAATGAGCCAGAGTTTTGGTCAACCGGAGATTAAACTTGTATTTACCAGTACGACCAAAAGAGCAAAGTCCAATCTTACCATCCAAGAGGATTAGCAGGGTCAGTGAAATTCAAAGCAGAGAGTCACGTAAGAAGATTATGGCAACTGTTTTTTTTTGGGACGTAAATGGAATGCTCTTCATTAACTCTTTCGAAGGACAGAAAACAATCAGCAGAAATTATTAGAAAGCAGTTTTGCAAAAGTTGAAAACTGCTCTGGTCAAGAAACGGGTAGGGAAGGTGCAGCCCAGAATCCTGTTCCATCAAGATAACGCCCCGGCTCACTCATCAAGGTTGGTGAGTCAAATGTTTCCTGAATTTCGCTGCGAAGTTATTCAACATCCACCTTACAGTCCCTACGGATTTTTTTTGTTTCCAATACAGAGCAATCAGTAAAAAACGCTTGAACGGAATCTGCTTTGAGTCCCTGGACGACGTGAAACAAGCAGTTTGGACAGGCTCCAGAATTCCACAGAGTAGGGTTGCAGACGCGGAAACACTACGTTTTGGTATGGGCGTCAATAAAGATTTTCTTTCATTTTTCCGGAACTTTTTGAACTGTCCATGTATCACGCGGAACGGTTTGAAGGATTATTAATCTTCAGTAATAACTTCAAATGGATGAGAAGAATTATTACCTTTAAAATTGTTGACATATATTGTTAATGCTAAAGTGGTCAGGCATATGAAACAGTTAACGTAAGGAGTGGAGTTGCACGGCGGCGCCTGCAACCACCATATCACTCAGCTGAATGAAATCTGCGCGCTTTCAGCGGAAGGTTCCAATTTATCGGCTGTTTGTAAACCAACCTTGCTTCCCTCAGCGGAATGCTTTGACATTGCCGGTGACTAAGGGAAAAAAGATACTACCAGCTGCTCAACCTGCGGGCTGATCTAGTTTTCTAGCCACAGCAAACTATATAGCGGCTCTCCTTGAGCGAAACTTGAACAAACATGCCTTCTATAAGTTCCCTGATGCCGGAATAAGGATCAACATAAAAACTATTATTATCTTTTGCGAATGCTCTTTCGCAGACCAGTTTGAGTAAACAATATAAACTTCTGAAGCGTTGCGTTCGAAACGCCTTGAAACGTTGCCGTGAACGATTTTGTCACGAAACTTCAAATACTCAGCAAAGAATAGCAGAAGAATTTTGATGTCCTTACGGTAGGTAAACTATCCTTAACAAAGAACGAAGCAAGAATCCGGAAAGTGTTTAGAATTCTAGTGATGGATGCAACGTTGTTCATCTCAGACATTTAATGCAAGCCATTCTGACCTTTGTGAAGGAACAAGAGAATAACAGTAATGCTTTCAGTACACCTGGGTAACTGTGACCATGCTAATTCAGCACATATCAAATGTTGCAGACAAAATTTTCTATGATTTTATTCGACGCTTCTCTTGTCCCGATTACATGTAATGTGCACAATAATGGAGAAAACAATATTTCGCTGAACTTAAGGCGCCATTCTTATTCCGTTATCAGCGCACAGATAGCCCGTTGCGACAGTGTGTTACAACTGATTCTTTTCAGTCGCTCATATTTTCTTATCAGTGCTCATGTCATCATTCATTCATAGTGTTAGATCAGCTATGATGTCTAAGCGATGCATCGTTCAATACATTTAACATGTAGCTGCAGCCAGAAGGTTCACTTTGTAACCTGAGCAACGGATTAACCCTTTCCTATTTTTCCAAAACAGAGTGGAATTTTCACATTTTGTTTGGTAAACTATAACAGGCCACTTGTCAGCTGCTCTTTCGATTTTACGACTACACGTATGGGAACTCAAGGCTGCTGAAGGCCGGATAATTTAGCATTCTATCCAACGTCATTTTCTTTGACAGTTGAGCGGAATCATTCAAGTTCAGGAACATTGTTTTCATAGTATCCTTTTAAGGCATAGGTACCCAAAGACTGATTACTGAGGCGAGAAACCCTCGAAATACCAATTTTTGCAGCAGTTTTACCGTTTATTTCAGTTGCAGATGGCGAACCAGAGTTGAAAATCCTAATCGAGCGTCTATGTTAAAATTCCTACGTGACATGTGGACCAAACCTCATTATAAGAAAACATTTGTACAAAATATCCGGTTGACCCATGTCGACGCCTATAAAACCCATCATATCCTTCCATCCCAACATTTCAACGCTGAAGACGGAACGTGGAAGTTCCGAAAGCTGCGCAGTTGTTACTGTTCTTATCAATAAACTGGTTCAGCGTTTTGTTGTGAACAGTAGTCTAAAAACAGGGAGGTACGTTTGGAGAAATGAAGAAATTATTAATAGTTGGACCTGTTACCAACCAACCAATTTTCAATTTAGAACTGAGTAAGTGAGATATAGCAAACTGATTTCCGCCTAGCTGTTATTTCAAGTTCACCTAATCTTCGGATGAGAAGAACTTGGATGAGGATGACCATCCTATACCTGCAAGGCTGGCGAAGGAGCAAACTCATTAGAACGCTATTTTCAGTTTGTAAGAACAAGCACATTATTCTCACCATTGTTGCTTTTATTGCAAGGCGTCACCCATCCAATGACTGACTGAGACTACGCTATTTATTGATGTTAATATTAATAGTTACATATCGGGGACATGCTATAGCAGTATAAGGTCACTGTATGAGTCAACAAAAATACATGCATAGCAGTATCATTTCTGCCTCAGAGAGTACCTTAGGTTCTCCAAAAATTGTTCATCTCATGCTGTATTACAGTAAAAACGATTAAGTTGGCCCCCAAGCATGCAGTTGACTGATCACTAGTATTCAATGGTAAATAACGAAGTGACTGAAGTTATCGTTATGGGAGAGACAAATCCAATACCATTTTTAAAAATCGAGCTCGCTTTCTGAAACTCTCACGTAAAGGGAACCTCATAAAGATGGCACAAGACTTGGTCTGAAAATAGGATGTCATGCAAGAAGCGCATAGGTTTTCACGATGAAGGTTGCAGTATCCTTGATTCTCCTTTTTACGTTTATGCTTCTTATTTCATTTAACCGGCATACCGTAACATTCATCATGAAGAAAACTTATGGTCGTTTGACTTCAAGTTGAAAATGTTTAAATGCAGTCATCAGGCCTGACATCGAGCAGCTGTGGCGACCGAACTCAGGATGAAATAGAAGTTTTCCCTCGCTTTTGTCATCAGTCGATATTAATAAACAAAATTGCAATCCAGTTATGTTGGCAGAATTGTCTAGTACTAAAACTGTAAACAAGATAAATTCGCTCGGTATCAACGGCATATATAACATATACACTGAAGCTATAACAGTACTGCTGAAAGAAAGCAGTATGGTTGCGTAACTGAATATCCTGACGGATGAAGGCTAAAACAAGCGACAACTCCGTTTGCGACTCCATACCTACGCAATAGAATGCATAGAAGTGGTCTCACCAGCAGCAGTATGCGGCACAATGGAAGAGTGTTTGCGATGTGCAGAAAGAGATGCTCTTCGAGCTTGTTGCTTTGAGTCGCCTGAGGCTGCTTTTTCATCTTTGTTATCCAGTTGCCTGAGATGCTTGCTCGCTGCGAGAAACATGTTTAATGCTAGTTGACCAAAAGGAAAGAACAGCGTTCGTGCTTTCAGGCACTTCTACAAGAAAACTTTTCAGCATGAAGCAATGTTCAGAAACGAGCGGGCAGCTTGTCGCGTCGAGAAAGTGGGAGAGCATCCACCTAGATTGCCACTATGCTTTCGCGTCACCGTTCACTCGGACACACTAGCACCGACTCCAACCAGCCTGACAACTTCGGCAGCTGCTTTCTTGTCAACTGCTGCATAGCAAGGGAAGAACTCCTGAGGGTACACCACTTTACTTTTGACATCTAGCAAACGCGTTTTCCTCATATGACGGCCATTTATCACACAGACCAGGGAAGCCGGAAGGCTAATTGCGTTTAGCTAAAATCGAAACAAATGCGACAAAAGTGCACCCTTCTCTAGAAGATGTCAGATTCGTTTCATCGTCCACTGCACCTTTTGTTCTGTTCCTTGGACTGATTCAGCTTGCCATACATTCGAACTGGCCGCAAAATCATCTTTTCTACTACAGGAATGCGCCCAAGCGGCTAGACTGTCCCATGCTCGCTTATTGGAAGTGCGGAATACGTTGTGTGAAAGATGAACACAATGCACCTAGTCGACCTGCCAATTATAAACCTATTAAGACAGCTCGTTTCACTAACTTACCTTGCTAGCGAGACTAATAATTGAACATGCTTTAAAGCCTATTCATTGTAGATGGGATGTCTGATTGGTTTCTCAGCTCTTCACCATTCGGTTTTCAAAGAGCAGCCAACATAGAGCATCAGAAGGCATCAGTCCTGTGAACTTTGTATTTCCTCTTTGAAAAGGTTTCATGGTGGTTAGCATGGCAGATGTCCTATCACGAAGAACGCTAGTCGATGACAGAAAGACATGAAGCATTAGTCAATGTCACGCAGCCATCTTAACGATCCATTTTCCTTAATCAGCAAGTAAGAGGGGATGGTTGCTTTTGAAACTGCGCTATGTGCTGTCTAAGAGTCACGATTAAAAGCTGTGATGCTTTTTCACGAAAGCGGGCGCGTCATACTGGACATCGGCTGGTCTCATACCTGATCATTGAGTTATATACAGTCAGTTCTCATACAGCAGGACAGATGTTGCGTTGTACAAAATAGCGCAATATGAAGCACATAAAGTATAGGAAAATCAGCATTCAGGCAGAGCACCAGAAAATTTTCAAATGATACTTCAAGAGAGAAAGAACAGTAGACAATGGAATAACAATAACGGAATGTTCTGGATGTTTCGTAGCGATCTTCTCTGAGATTTTGTCGTTTGGGTCATGATTCATAAAATAAAGAATTTTAACATCCAGAGTTCTCTACCGCAGGCAATAAAACGATCGTTATACCTTTCGTAGTTCTCCTTTGAAAATCAGCATATACAATTCGGCAAGCTCTGGACATTAGGTGTTCTTTGCCCTGTCAACGGCTATTACTCGTAACGATGACGAAAGGCAATGGAAACTCCAAGGGGCGATATCAGCCTCCGGACACTACTAAGCCTCTCCGGATTGTTGAGTCTGGCAATAGATTTGATAAGAAAAAGGAGCGGTAGGGGTACAGGGGTGTGGTGGAGTATACCGACGATCGGAAAAACTGGCTGGAAAAGGCGAAACAGAGGGAAAGGTCACGCACTATACTTCTTCCCTGGTCCACCTTTTCCCGCCAATTTTTCCGTCGGTCGGGAGTTAGCATTCAATTCAGGGGGCTGACGAGGTCAGAGCCCTGAAAGGGGGCAACGGCGAGCCTGGCCGTGGGAAACAATGAATTATTCGAACTATTTGGTGCGTGGTAGGTACATCCTTAATACCGATGACTGTCTGGCATGTAGCTTCTCATTTGCTAATAGTATTCAGCAGCTGCACGCCACTATGACTACTGTTCCTATTAATAGTATTGTCCACACTCACTGTTACGCTGATTAATGATGAAGTATTGAGTTTCACAAGATCTACACCCTTCATTGAGCACATCCGGTTTTGCTTATTCTTCCTATAACTATTAATAATTAGTAAGACTTTTACTTTATAACCACCAGTTTAGAGTCTCAATAACGGCAGTTTCTATTCCTTCATTAGGCAACTCGTACTGACCTACAGGATATCTTAAAGGTGCGATCAGGTGATTAATTGCTGGGGGAAACCACGTGTACTAATAAAACCACCAGGCAAATTCACTAGCCTGACACTCCGCTGATCACAACGATGCCGGAGTAGCTAGGAACCAGGTATACTTTGCATTATTACCCTTCGTTTTACTGCGCTTCGCTAGAATTGCGGTGCGCAGGGCACTGTCACTTTGGCAAACGAAACTAGCTGCCAGATCTTCTTGGCCAGCAGTGTTTCCGTGCAGCAAGGCTCGGATGACGATTAGCATTTTATGAAAAAATGTTTAAATTCAGTTACAATAGAACCTCAATTATTCGGATCAGCTGAGAAGTGGAAAACTTTTATCTCCATAAAGGGCTCTACACCTTAGGGAGCGAGCTATCTGCTTGCATAACATAACTGAGTGATCGTTTCTGTTGTTACATTCCTTGTTACACACCTCCGTTATTGTTGGGTTTAACTAAACTGACGTTAGCTGGGCCACATATTCCTCTGCGTTTTACACTGCACCCGTGTGGCCAAGTAACTTTGGTAGCACTAGCTAGCTGGACGGCAGCGAGCGGCAACAGTCACTGGAGTTGAGGGAGTGGCGTGGCTTAATCGCTATGCTCCGTAAGACCACCGTAAAACTACAAGCGTCTATACATTACAGGCGTGAAAAAATTTCTGTTGCTGAACATGTTACCGAAGAGAAAACGTGTTGTGCTATCGTTAAAAGAAAAGTCAGAGCTAATATAAGCTTTGGATAGAGACGAACCAGATCGGGTCTTTGGCTGAGAGATATGGAGTTGCAATATCAACAAACACAACATCTGCAAGAAGAAGAAAAGCACCATCAACTTTCCAGTGCAGATAGCTGAAGAACATGAGGATCAAAAGCGCAAAGTTATGAAGAGATCTCAAAACGTGGAATCTGAACAAGCTTTCTATGTCTGGATTATTCAGAAAGGCTCAGTTGGACAGCCGTTGTCTAGCCCACTATTACGCGAAAAACCG
Source organism: Trichuris suis (assembly GCA_000797535.1). Taxonomy (NCBI): domain Eukaryota; kingdom Metazoa; phylum Nematoda; class Enoplea; order Trichinellida; family Trichuridae; genus Trichuris; species Trichuris suis. Next base: position 287,830 of record KN538387.1, on the reverse strand, counting down.
CTAGACTTTAATTCTAAGCCGAACGGGGACTGAAATTTCAAAGCCAGCTCTGGTTGACTTAAAAAATCCAAGAAACAGCATAGCATTCGAGAACTAGAAGTCAAAGGAGAAAGACTTTCAGCCAACAAATTCGAAAAGGACTAAAAGGATACTTGAATGAAAGCCAATATGATGAGGATTTCGTTCATAATGCTCATGAAACCGGACTCGGTTGGAAAGCTCTCCCAAAAAAACTCATTGGTTTTCCGTAAGGAAGAATCTGTCTCAGGATACAAAAAGAGCAAAGAACGCGATACATTAATGGTATACGCAAATGCTTCTAGCTGCCATCGTATTCTGCTCCTTCTTAGCGGAAAATTACGGAAGCCCGGAAGTTTCAGAGATATCATGAAGCTCCCGGTCATTATTGCAATAGGAAGAATGCGTGAATAAATAGCCAAGTTTCTGAAAGGTGGTTCAGGAAGGCTTTCACACCTGAGGTTCAAAAATACTAAAATTTGACCGACAAAAACAGTGAAATGCTTTCATGAAGTAGAAACGGATCCCGCTAAAACGTATTTTAAAAAATCTCCGGAGCTTTAGCGTGATGCACCATCACCCGTCGCCAGCGGCTGAACTACTAAAGTCTTTAGTCCGTTCGGTTCCGTTCCGCAAATAAATTTTCTGCTTCATTAAAGTCTATGGTCCCGTAGAGAAAAGTTATGTGTTCGGTGAAATGTTGCTATTAATAAGAAACCTTCCGGTACACCCACGTGCGGAGTTACTTAATACAGTTGACCAACTTGTAACTGTAAAATTTTTTCCGCCAGATTTCAGTTCGCTAATACAACCAATGGACCAAGGCATAATTGAGATTTTGAAACGCTTATGGCAGAAGCAGCTTCTGCGCCATCCTTTACTATCAGGAAGCAACGAAACGAAAACAGTGATGAACTTCCAGAAGAGGAAGAGCTTGAAAGACTGCTGCTACATGGTAGAAGAGGGCTGGGATTCGACAAAACAGTCAACTTTCAGAAGTTCATGGAACACGCTGATCGACAGAAAGGAGAATAAAAGTTTCAGCAGCGCTAGCATTAACGAAGAAACAGCGGAGGTATTAGAAACAATGAAAGCTCTCGTAATATCAAATGAATATGATAATTCGAACATCGAGACATGGTTACTTTGCGACAGTGAAGACATGGGATTCCAAATCCTGAGCGACGATGAAATTATTAAATCTATAATGAAACTGGAAGTTGCTCAGGATGACAAAACTGAAGCGCATGTATACTCTTCCCACGATAAGGCTGCGTGGTGCCTGGAGATAACCCTTCTGCGTCATCAGTGTTTATATAGATTGTATAAACACTGATGATGGAGAGGGGTTCACCGAAAGCTCTGTCATAATTTTCTATCATTAAGCGGTTTTTACCTCTACTGATCATTGTTGTTATGACATATAACGGGCTTCTTAACGCAGTGTGATTCTTAGCGCGATCAAAACATTTAGAACGCACACCGACTTGACTTTCATTCTGGACTGCTTTTTTAAAAGTAAGTTTTTACAGTAAATGAGCTATGAACGAGAAAGCTAAAAAAGAAGGCTAAATTTCGATTATGCAGACTCTACCCGGTGTTGTTTCGTCGGGAAAATCGAGGTTCTACTTTACGTACATTGCTTTTCAGTCTCAATCTCATTGCACAGCTGATAGAGACTACAGTATGATGAAAACATAACTATTTTTTAAGTAGAGAGAAACCAAAAAATTCAAGAGACTGGCCTTATCGCGGTGGCCTGGAAACAAACCTGCAATTACACGAAGTATGCCTGTACTTATGGTATAATGGCCTTCAGGAGCACATGTGCAGTTTTTTGAGCGTTAAGCTGGTAAATTTTGCCCTAACTGACAAGGCACAGCTCTTTGGTTATGAAGCTACGCCGAATCTATGTCTGTTACTTAGGTGAGAGAGAAACCGAAAATTCGCAACAGTTAAACACAGGGCGAGCAGAAGTCTGGAGATGGTAAAAACCAAAGGACAACAGCTGAAATGGCTTCAGGATAATTTTTCTAATGCTAGCACAAGAACTATATTAAGAGTTCGAGCGAGCTTGGAAGTGTACTGCAGCTGTTGCATGGAAGAGGAGCAATAGCAAGGCAACGGAAGTCAGCTAGTTTTAAACCCGAAAGGAAGTGTATCGAGCACAGTGAAATACCTGATCCCCATCTGCCGTGACTGTTGTACCCAAAGCACTGACTGAGGTTAACAAGCTGGTCATTGCGTAGGCCCTGAGGTATGCTGGAAAGCACATTGGGCTCAACGCTGAATTCAGTAAACCTAAGAAGTTTACCTTGGCCTAAGACTTTATAAACATCGCCAATTATTCACCGTAACTTCTTTGGCTTTGTTGTCAAGTTACAGTCGCTATTCGTACAATGGTCCTTTCGTAGAATAGCCGTTCCTCTGGAATTTCGCTAAATCTTTCATTTTACCAAACGGTCGTTTGCTTCGACGATGTGAAATCATGAACTGGCCAGTCTTGAAAGGCTTGCAACATGAACAGGTCGAACTCCCCAGCGGACGAAAACATGAATGCGTTGAAGTTTCGTATGGGAGAAGGCTGAGGAGGCTGAACTGCTCACTGTGTCAAGAGGTGAATTTTTTTCTGAACTAGGCAGCGGCAAAGGATCAGAGGTTCTAAACTCAGAGCAGGACAAAATCCTGAGTAGGGCAGAAACGTATTATAAGCGATTACGTTGTGGCTGTTTTGTATTCATAGCTGCTAGATATGTCAAATACGGAGATCTTTTTGGTGTCCCACTGCCTTTGCATCACTGTAGAGCAGTTTTGAAACCATCGTTCGTCGATATCACTTCTTCTTCTTCTCGTTTCGTTCCGCAGCAATGCTGTTCACAACTGTTCAGTGGTTTTGTTGGGACAATCACATCGATGTTCCATTGGCCCCACACGCATAATAAATACGAGTTCAGGTTGATCTGTCCTAGTTCAGTCGACTTGTGGTTGCCTTGCATTCTTCCCTTTGTTTCGCTATTATGTCTCAGGGGACTGTCATGCTTGAAAAATTCCCAGCTGCGTGGCCAGGCACACAGCACATATTACAGCGGTCGGCTCGATTAATCAAACAGACCAGACCACATGCCATAGAACCTCGGCTATTCGAATCACACTATCGCATACGTAGTTAGGATAATCGAAATTACCTTTACTTTTCTATCTTCTGATAATAATCTTCGAGTATTTTAAGCTTTTCTCGTTGACGCAGTGCACAAATGCACAGTTTCAGTCACCACTTAAGCAGCAAGGCTGTAACTGAGAATGAAACCCGTCTAACAAGATCAGTTATTGGCATTTTCTTGAAGGCACTTCTGCATTTGATGGCTACCAGACAAGGATACCTTTTAAAGTCGACAAATTATCCAATGAAGTTGGAATGTGCCGCTTGGTAATGATTCTCAGATTAGTGAAAGCAGCATTCCATAGTCAAGTCTTTCGAAAGCTTAGTTTCTGCTAAGGATAGGGAAACTTAGTAGTGGGAAAGGTAGTAACTTGAAAAAAACAGTGAATTCACCAAATCGTGGAACTACTGAGGCATCAATAAGTGTACTGAAGCCTGAGTAATGCATATATGTTTACGAGAAATGACAAGGAAGAGAAACATCACTAAAGAAAAGGAAACTTCCAAGTCCATTCAAGGATGTGGCGGGTTTCCAAACTGAGCACAGCAAGAACGACCTTTCGCAGTGTTCTGAAAAAAAAATTAAATATTTTGTTCACCATCTGAGCTCAGACAAACACGAGGCTGTGCGCTAGCATTGCATTTATGAACTGCCACGCAGCGATTGGTAAGTCCGTTCCAACTTCCTTGTAGCAGAGCTGATTTGTTGCCGAGTAGGGGTGCTTACTTTTGCATTTCCGTCTAGTATTAATAATGTTAACGATTATTCATCACACAGTGATTGCCAGCTTGTGAGGCTGGAACGTTGATTTATGAGAATTGCAAACAAAATATGTTTGCAAATACCACTGCATCATGAACTTCACTTTGAAGCTCTGCAGATAAACAAAAAGCTATTAACACTTGGCGGTGATACATTCAGAATGGAACGCAACGATTGATCCATACTCAGTACACTGTAAACTATGCTCTGCTATTGCTTATTCCTTTTGTTACCGAAGGAACAAGTAGTCGCCGTAAACAATGGCGCAACGGAGTAATTGAACGAAGCGTCCATTTTTCCACGTCAAGCAGTAATGACGATAGAATGGCACGCACAAACTGCAAACTGTCATTGTAAACTGAGCCAAACGCTGACAGTAATAGAAATTACGTCTTACACAGAAGAGACAGACTTAAACAAAAAACAGTGAAGTGCAGGACGCTTGCTGAAAGACTTTTCGTATAATCGTGACTTAAAAAGCTGTTATGCGCTTGGAGCCTATGGATTCACCAATTTTTATAATGTATTCCAACCATTTGGTGCTTCTTGTCCATCCATGAAGGTTCTGCAAGAAAAGGTTTCGGTTCGTATGATTCCGGAATCACGCTTCGCCACGCGGAAACCAATCGAACCTCACGTTTATTCTTCTTCTACGTCAAGTATTCATGCAGATGAAAGTGGAGGCAGCTTTCCCGAAGTTCAAATTTCCACTGTAACGTGAAACGGCATGCTTAAGTCTCTTGATTCAATACAATCTATTGTCTTTGACGGCCTTCTTTCAAATGCGTGCGCCAGAGCCTACTTGACGGCTTTCGACGGTAGCGACCTTGGAATCCGCGGGTATAGACCCAGTGAGCAGCGGAAACGCATTTCATATGCTTACTTATAACGGAAAAAGGTACAAACCGTTTATTGTATACTCACACACAATTCTAAATCTTTGGAGCTTTCGGAGCCTATCGCGCTCCGTTTTCAACGATCATTCAACGATTTGTGATCGTTGAAAACGGAGCGTGCTAGGCCATATCCGCATCCGTGGACTTCAGGGTCGCTATCGTCGAAAGCCACAATGAGTCATGGCACATGCATTTCAAAGGAAGCTGCCCAAGACAGAAGTATAAAAGGTATCGCAGCCTTACCTCTTCTCTACGGCGAGAAGTAGAAATAAAACAGGGGCGTTAATTTCGCGCTGCTTAATAGAATAGTTCAAGCAATGACATTAACGCTATTTTAAACGTCGTAGCTTTAGATGCCAATAGGGCCCACTAGATTGCTCAAGAGTCACACTAAAAAATGTAGACGGTCCGTTGCGATTCATAAAATTGCTTTAAGCAGGCAAGCACGCGTCAGGTAATAAGGAATCACATTAAGACCAATCGACGGTCAAATATTTACAAAAGCTACTCTTAAGAAGACGCTGAAATGTTCAGGCATTTATCAGCAACATCCACGCCTTCCACGTGACTTCTCCTGGCCATAAAAGGAAATTGAATCCACTCCATCGTTCATACGGTTTTCAGGCTCGTTTAAAGTTGCTCTTCGGTAAGCAATCATTCCTTTGAAGTAACAAAAGTACTAAATGCATTAAAAAAATAAAAGCCTTACGCTCGCACAGCGATAAGAATGCCTGTTCAATGCCCTCATTGGTTTTGGCTGACGTGAGACAATGAGAAGCGCCGACTTCGTCGGCAAACCTTTGCGCATCGACCAGGGTCACGTTACGAAACCTCTGAAGATCGATCTTATTGCCGACTATACACAACTGAACACTGGAACCGAGCATCCTTCGCAGTTCCTTAACCCATTGCTTGACCTTAAAACAAAAATACGATTTACGAAGAACAAGTGCACATACTCGTTTTAACAGTCAAAGAGATTTTATCTGCATATAACACATTCTCTCCCCATTATTTTAGAAAAACAAAAAATAGGTACTGCGAACCTTTTCAAATGAGAATTGATCTGTAATGTCATAAACAAGAAGAGCTCCATCGCTGTCTCGGTAATATATAGGTCCTAAGGAATGAAAGCGTTCCTGTCCAGCAGTATCCTAAAACACAACAAAACAATGCTACTAAGACAAGAAAACTAATTACCTGCGATAAAAAGTGCGATATTTCACTGTTAAACAAAAGACTTTTGTAGTTTTAATTAAAGCTATAGCCAAAATCTCAAGACTTTTCAACAGCAAAGACGTGATCAATCTCGTCGGGAATCTGCAAACAAAATAATCCGAAGAGTTGTTTCTGGCAAAGACAGCTTTGCATTTCAACAAGTGAAGTTCATTCCTGACGTAATTAAAGCGATCGCTTAATTAAACAATGTTATCTCATTAACTTCAAATTCCCCTTCTCTTTGTTAACAATTTCCAGTAACAAAAGCATTTCACACATACAGGGGTCCTCCCCGAGTTACGATGGCGTCGACTTAACTATGTTGCGACTTCACGATAGCGCAGAAGCGACACTCTTTCACTAGCATATCTTCGAACTTTTTATTTTGCTCTTTTCTCACGCAAGCCAAGTCATACGATATGGTAGTCTTTTGCAATGACGGCTGAGGGGATGAGAGCCGCAACTAAGTCAGGCATAATGTACAGACGTTAGAATACGTGAGAACAGAAATTATGAGAAATTCGAATAATCTGATTGGCGCGTATAAAGGATATAAAGGAATATATATAATCATGGAGAAAACCTTACAGTCAAACATCCATATCTTCTTGAATAAGCCTACGCCTGTTAAGCTCTCATCCAGTGTGGACAGCCCAGCGCATTCTTCGAGCTAATACTGGCTAAAAGAAGTTGGCAAAGTTGTTGCAGCATCCAGTTGTCTAGCGGTAATTCTATTAGTTCAATGTTTCAGACACATTTAATGCTGAGTGTGCTTTCAGATGTGTACATCAATGGCACCCATATCAATTCTGGTTTTCACATTCAGTACAATATTCGATAAATTACATAAGATATTAAATACCCTATTTAGAACATAGAGCTTGCGTTAGATAATTTTGTCCCAGCCAACGCAGGTGTTTTAAGTAGGTTTAAGCTGAGATCAAATGAGCTCGGATGTTCAGTATTACATGCATTCATTGCTTCAATTGCCGATAGTTTCGACTTATGGTGGAGTGGTCAAAGTGAAATGCCATCGTAACTCAGGGACTCTTGTATTTGCATTCTCTCAAATAAAGAAGAATGGTCACGCTAATATATTAATAGAAGTTTTACGGTTACGGGGCAGAAGGGAAGCAAAGTACAGTTAAATGAACTGGGAATTAAAACAGAACCACTGATTTTTTAATTTACACACTGTATGATATTAATACAATGTTCAAAATTACAATACAGCAGAGAATAAAAGCAACTTAACACACCCAGATAGCAAGTTCGATCTTCTGCCCGTCGCATTTGATGCTTCTACAGAAAAAGGCAGCCTAAAATAGCACACTTTTAGCTGCTAATAAAAACTGCACATTACAGCTAAGAAAACGCATTCCACTATCCTTTCTTTCAGTTCAACCAAATTAACTGAAGCTTGAAACGCCTTGCGATCACCGCATGCCAAGAATGCTAAGCTCAATTTCTGTTCGCCAACTCTCTTTTGGTCATGACAGACACTCGTCAACGTAACTTCCTTACGACTATTGGTGCTATTATAATAGTTAATGAAAAATGACGAAATAGTTTCCTCTTTCAGCAGTAAATGCTATCCTGACAGTTGCGCAAGAACAGCTAAAGTCGCAGCAGCACAAAAAAATGCATTTTATTTTGGTTCTGCAGACCTCATATGTCTGGAGCATCATTAGCTTCAACAGTTAAACTGCCTTATTCAGTAAGAAGTCAAAACTCGCTAACATTGGGACAGGAATGGTCATGAAGACTCGGAAAGTAAGATTTTTAGCTTTAACAAAGTGGATGATTCCGTAAGAAAGCTACTTGAACACTTACGTGCCCGCTGCAGGAAGCTGCGTGTTTGAGATTTTATTATATTTCGACAGTTGCCACTTTCGCGAACTACTACTAATATTAATGCATAATACCTAAGAGCAACTCGAAAAATCAACCATTAGCTGAACACAGGAACGCATGACGAAAGTTCACGTTGTCGAACCTAGAATAAAGTACTAACATTGTCAAGTCTGAAGATGGGACTTTTCAGGCATAAAGATAAAACTAGGCCTCTGCACGAGTTCGCGTTATAAAGTTTGTACTTCAACTCAAAGCAAACTGCGCAATCGCTCCGCCTTTCGCAATGTAGGCGTGGAATTTGCTCAGTATCTGCTTCATCCCTTGAAAAAAGTTCTTTGGATTTTGCTAATCCTGCCTTCGTTTTGGGCTTTACCTGAAAACGCCTATCTTAGGTGCAGCATATTTCTGTTTTAACATAAGGGAGGACAGCAAGGCCAAAAAGATTACATGCGGCACGTACGGGGAGAGTTCGGTGTAAGTGCGTATGCGTCAAAAGTGGCCCAACCGCTTTAGGAATGGTGACTTCGGTGTTCATATTTGACTGAGGTGAAGACGCCCTAAGGGAACAGAAGAAAGGTGACTACGTTTAGTTTCTGTTGTCACTACAAGCAAAAGTTAGGTGTCGCAATAACTATCTCTCTCTCTCCCCCTTCAACTATGCAGCTGCAGTTTCAATAGGATACGCAAGCTCTAACTGATGAAAACTAAGCTATGACTACGGGAAAATCTGATTTGCATAAACCCACCGTAAAACAAGTGAAGGTTTAAAAGAAGGGCAAGTGAGAGTTACACTAGTTGCTCGAATTTGACAAGACGAAAGAGACTTTCAGTTCACGGCTTTGGCCCGTTTTGTGTGCATGTAAGTGAACTTCAAAATGCCCAACCAGCGAATGGATGAGCAGATTGCTAGAGCGTAATACAGAACAACGACTAACCGTACATTTCGGAACTGCTCTTTTTCCGTCAGCTGTGTAAGGGAGCCTTAAGGGAGGGAACAAGAGCTGACTACTTTGTCTAGATCGTATCCATTCAATTTTCACCAACCAGCAAGGCGATGAGACAGAACTAGAATCGTCCTGAAAGCTACGTCATCTTGAAAATAAACAAACAGCTTTCTTCTTAAAGAAAAGCGATCTCATTTCCTGCTTAATGTCAACTAACTGCTCTGTCTCTAAGGACCCTTAACTGGCACTAGTACAAGTTTACGGGAGTTATACGGTACAAAAATCAACACCCTTAACTTACAGCGAAGAAGCTACGACTGACTCATTGGAAATAAACTTGTCGCACGATGTGGCAGATCACTACGTTATTTTGAACCGCTCAACGGAAAGTCGGAAAGTTACGTACGAATAGAATCACGAATTCAAAATTTAATACGACACTGAACACGTTCTTCTCCCAAGAGCACACAACAACGTACAACGAAGAGCAATCATCATAAATTATGTTAAGCAGGGGGGACGGGTCTCTTCCTCTATCTGCCCGCAAACAACACAGTAAGCCTGATAATAATCAGGTTTGCTCTACTCGTAAACATACAGTAGGATAAATAACATCGATTTTTGATTTTTCGCGCGTAATGTCTAGAAATTCATGGTTCCTTTCTGTTAAGCGTATGGCCGTCATGTTCTGCCTTTACTGGCAAGCCTGCCGGCTATCCTGTTCTGCCCTGGCCTAAGCCTAAGCCAACATGTAAGCCTTATGTTTAGGGTTAGGCTTAGGCAAGGGCAGGGCAGGATGGCCGGCGAAGTCACAGCATAACGGGACGACGCATAACCGCAAAATCGTGTTATTTACCTTACTGTATGTTTACGAGTACAGGAAACCTGATTATTGCCAGATTACTGTATTATTTGCGGGCAAATACAGGAAGAGACCCCAGAAACGTTTCTATAGGCAAAGGTAACGCCAACGAATGATTGCTCGTATGCCAAGAGACCATCCTTAGCTCAAAGAAAGATACGAAGACAACTTTGCATGTTAGTGTGACTTATGCCAGCACGTTTGGGGGTTACCACCAAACCAGTGGAAAAAGTTTTAAGGTGAAAGCCGCTCAAACTGAACTTTACAATTAACAGTTAGTTGCAACTACCACTTTTATTACTTTTGCTTGGATTATATTGTTTTTTTTCAAACTTAAAGGAAAGGTTATAGCTTACTAAATTAACTACAGTTACTAACGGCAGACTATTATGAAAGTTTAAATTAAACGATGTGGTTTGTCCTCGTCACAAGTTCGTAATCACGCCAGCACCAACTGCCTCACAAATTCTTTTTAAAGATTATTAACCCAAAATAGTTCCCCCAAGCTGTAGTTTAAATAAATGAGCTCAGAAGTCTGAAAAGTGTGGATGCGAAAGCTGATTACTAAACAACGCGTGCTCGAATTAGTGCATTTACCTGTAGGGTTGAACATCTTTCAGCTTCGAAGGTGTTCTCCATAAAGCGCATAAGAATGGAAGTTTTCCCGACCGAGCCTTCTCCAAGAAGAACCACTTTGTATCTACTCATTCAACACTTTCCAATCGACACTCGAAAAGGGAACATTCGATTCTAACTAAGCGTTCTGCTGCGTTAGACGTTCACCATTAAAACGGCCTGCAAAAAGTAAAAACAAATCACTTCCGTTTGAATTCAAATGCAATCTACATCGCTGCGACTAGCTGCGCACACCTGAGACAACAGAAATAACGACAGGACACAAAAAAGACAAGTAATAAACAAAACGGTACCATACCTCATCGTGAAAAGAAATGGAAGCCACTAATAAGCGAAATGGACGTAACACTGTTCAAGTGAGCCGGGTCAGTAGGCTAAATGAAGATTTACGTGAAGTAAACGTCGCAACGTCGTGTCCACATCAAAAGTGAGACATAGCGAAACGCTTTTATTGGACATATGATAACAAGTACTATTGATACAGATAACTTCAAAGTAGTGCCAATTTACATCTGTCCGCACTGAGCTACAGTTATTGGAAGCTTCGGTCGGCTGTTAGGTAGGACTGGTGCGTTTTCAATCTTCCTAACTGTCAACATTCCATCAATAACTCTTCCTAAAAATTGAATAGCTCATTTGATCGTTGGCTCATTCTAGCGTTAAATATTTCAACGCAACTGCACAGCCAATAAATATGGCATCACAAGGTTGCTTTGTACTTTATGAGACATTCACCAAAACTGGAGTAATACTCACCGAACACTACATGCTTTCCGTCTAAGAAGTCGCATGGGGCACAGGTTATGAAAAACTGACAGCCATTCGTGTCTTTCCCAGCGTTCGCCTAAACAAACAGAAAGACTAGAAGATCATAATGAGAAAACAAACAGATCACATTGTCTGTCAAGTTGACACAAGTATTACGTTATACAAGTAACAAAAGCAATACTAATCTCTACAGCGCTGAACGCATTCGACTCAACTCATAATAGACAGTGCAAGTGACTAAAGAATGCAAATGATATTAACAGATGAACCGGCAGACTACTGATAAAACCGATGACTGCATGAGAAATGTGAACTACGGGATTTTCTGAAGGCCAGTGTTAGGCTGACTCTTAATTACAGTATGAAATCCTTCGTCTAGAATGCTCGAAAATCTGAAACACCTTTGAGCGTCGGCATAACGTCACAAGTGTACCCTACACGACTTCAAGTGACGATCCTCTTGGAAAACAGCACAGAACAACCAGTTACAACTAAAAGTACCGCATTCGCTGA
>KN538387.1:261525-272418 GCA_000797535.1 Trichuris suis | reverse complement strand
GACCCATGCGGGATTTTGACCCGTGCGGGATTTCGACAGTCGGGATTTTGACCTATCTGGATTTAGACTTTCGGGATTTTGACCGCCACCGGGGGCAATGAACTGTTTTTTCACTCGTTAAAGAAATAAATGTACATTGAAAGATATAGAGATTTAAAAAACGTGAAAAGTAAAAAATGAATAGGATGGACTTCTTTCTGTGTAAGCTCGCATCCTCCCACCTTTAGCCTGCAGTACATCGTTACTTTACTATCGATTTGTCCTTATCATTACGCCCTAACGACGACGGGGAAACGTGCGCCCCTGAAGCTACGCAAATAAAGGGCAATCTTCATGCTAATTGAATGGGTTTCCGTGAAAGTATGCACAACCGGATGTTTAAGTGAAGTATTCATACGACTGGCTGCCGTGTAGTCACAAAAATTCCTTAGGCCGTTTAGAGGACGTTTATTAAAACTACCTGAATCAAAAACGATTTGAAATCCAACAGCTTCATAAGGGACCGTCAGGTTTCTAAGGCGTAGTAGAAACAGCTTTTATTTCCCGTCATCGAAAAATGCTCTAGCAACAAGAGCTTCCATTCCTACATCACTCCGTTCAGGGCGCTCTTAAACACTCTCAAAAGTTTACGCATGCGACAACAGATTCAATCTTCAGAGAATCATTTCCGCGGGAATTGACCCAAATTTCCTTCTTCTTGTAAATTTACCAGTTGCAAGGCAACAGGTTGATAAGGCATAATGTCTTCGCGCGATATGATTAGATAAAAATGACATATGCAAATGAGCTAACAGATATCGCGCTTAAGTTATGCAACCACTCGGATTCGGACAACAAACATTTACTGCCGCTCTTCCAAAACATCACTTACGCTGTCTAAAAACGATAAAAAAATATTAACTTGCTGTCACATGCAAATCTTCCTTCTCAACCATTTTCAGCATGTAAGCATGAAATAACGGGACGTGTATATCATCACCAGTAGGTTTACACCGCACCTAACCACCGGTTACTTCGACCACATTAACACGCACAAGGTTCCCCCATACTTCCCAGGAGATAAAATTTTTCGCAAAGTAACATATAAATGAAACTAAAAAGAGGTTATCAACCTAAAGTGCGGCAAAAAAAAACATACCAATAAATAATAATATTAATGGATTTAAATAATAAGTGCAATAACAAATGAATAGCATCGTGCATATTAAGGCAGTCCAGATTTTATTGAAAGTTACTACCATTGCCTTTCTTTTTACCGTCCAATTCACATTAGCGAACAACGCTGTTCACCGTCCTGCAAGTAAACAATTGTTAAAAGTTCGACAACCATAATCCTTCTACCTCCACACCATAGTCTAACGGATCGCTAGAACGATAGCTGGTTCTTTCAGAGCGACTAGCCTTCTCGGACTCCCTCCAAGCTACTTCCTTAAAATTAATTGATTGTCAAGATGAAACGGATCAGGTACACACCTCCTCGCTAGCGTTGAACAGAGTAGTACGGATGCGTGGACCGACAGGCCACTGCTGGTTCCTCATCACTAAGTCTGTCGGAGGGTTAGGTGTAACTCCGCTATTGCAACTCCATACCTACGAATAACAACCAACCAGTAGTACTACACAAAATAATAATTCCTAAGAAGAAAGGCAATAGATCGTAATTTCAGAATAGTTTTTTCAACAGAGGATCAATGCCTATGCCATATGCTTGTAAGTCATCACTAATGCACGCAGGAGACGAAAGCAGCAGCGTCATAAACAACAGCATTTACCGTAACCGTCTTGTCTGACTTCAACACCAACTTGGCATGGAATTTGTAAGAAACTTCAGCGCCTCCTGCTTTTCGCTTAAGTGTCCATCCGCCGATAGGAACATCCTTCAAATGTCATAACAACTAAGGATGTAACATTACAAACATCGCATCGCCTACTTGGCCTGAATTGTTGACAAGCTTAACGAACATTCCATCCAGGTCGTGATCCAGAATATGGACCTCTCCTTTGAAGTCAGCGTGAGTCTGAAAGTGTTAAATAGTGTTCCAATCGAAGGTTCAGCGTTAAAACGTAATATTACTACAACTTCATTCAAAAATGCTTTAGCGAACCTACACGGCACATATATTAAACATTAGTTAGCGTCAACGTAAACAACATCGAATTTTCATTGACAAATTCTATTCACGCTTGACGCCACTTTAATTCAAAGATATTTTATTGACATAATGAAGGCTCTGCTGACCAGTGCCTTCTTTTAACGACAAGTGATGTCGGCATACCAAGTATGTAGCGAAGACCTCCGATTCCCTTTCTTGAAAAATTCTACGCTTCCTCGTTCCTTTAGCGCTAACTAACTCCCCGCCGGTTACGGGAGTTGGTGTCAGTTTAAGTCTATAAAAGGAAAGTGCTTACAAACAAAATCGTAAGGGTGCAAGCAAAGATATCATGCCTCGCTTCTTCGCCCTCAAGCAGACGTCTATACGCATCTATCTCCATAGTCAGCATTATCTTCGTATCCATCAAGTCCTTGTATTCCCTCATCATTGTTTCAGCCTCGTTGCGTAATCGCTTCACTTCCATATCTTTACTTCTCAGCCGGCTGTACATTTCATCTCGCAAGAGGTTATTGCGCTCCAACAAGTCGTTGTATTTCTTTTCCAAGTCGGCAAAATCGCTAGCCAACTTTGAACGCTTATTTTCCAAGAACGTAACTTGGCTGCGTAGCTTAGCCCGCTCCTCTTCCCCAGCGGTCGCCGTGTCACGGTTCGCGTCCGCCATGTCACGCAGTGTTTGCAGCTAAGAAATTGAACTAGGTGAAGTTGAAGTGCTTCAACTTGTCGTGAAGAAAGCAGTTGCTACCATTATGCTTTTTCATAAGCGGCAATTCAGTGACCAGTTAAAAACAACATTGTTCTCACTTACCTTGTTCTCGTACATGTCTTCTACTTCTTTTCTGCTCATGCGGATTTGCGTCTCAAGCTGCTCCCGCATGTTAGCCAAAGCTTCTTGCAACTTCTGCTTATATTCATCCTGCAGTTCTTGGTTCATTTCCGTAATTTCGATTTGACGTTTGCGACGAGTTTCCTCCAGTTCTTTGTCGTACAACTGTTTACTGAACGCCAATTCTTCACGCAAAGATGTCACTCTATTTTCGTTGTCCAGTCGATTCAACGTTTCATCTTCCAGGTCTTTTTCCAATTTCTGATACTGAGCTCGCAAATCTTGCAGCTCACTTTTAACGCGCTGAAAAATTGTGATATCAGCAAAATAAAACGCTAACCTTAGAACGTCAACTTCGGCGGCAACATTCCAACGGACATACGTACCACGTATTCCTGCTCAGACGATCGCTTTTGCTGATCCACTCCATTAAGCCTGGCACTTAAATCTCGAACCTCGTTTTCCAAATGCTTCTGCAGCTTCTTCTGATCTTTTAGCTCCTGATCTAACTGGGCGATACTGTAAAATACATCATCATTAACGCAAGCAGTACAGGTTGGCAAAGGCCACGTCATCTACACCAAACCTGCAAATCATTTAGCGCTACCCCAGAAAAAACTGTTCAACGAAAAAGGATACAGATAAATTAAATTGGTAGATGATCCGGGCACATTTTGAAATAGGCACCTGAAGTAACAAGGGCCCTCAGTTTTAAACTCTAATTCCGGAACGTGACACACTGATGACGGGATTAGACGCATCCCGAAAGCTCCGAGTTACTTAGCAACAATAAAATGGGTCTAACGTAACCAACATGCTCGTTGCTAAACATCCTGTATTTCAAACGCTTTTCCAAGCACGGCATTGCCGTAAACTGCTTCAACAGTTAGAACACGGTAAGCCCGTCCTGTCGCTGCTTTGCAAAAAACAAAATCCCGCCTATTCAACCCTGCTTCAACACAGCTCTTTGTGTAACCAGTGCACATGCCGGCGCAATGTAGGCACGGAAAGAATGATAAACATTTGAAACTTTCTTCGAAGCTTGAACCCGGTGAACACTAACATAATTTCTGCAATAAGATCTCCTTTACACGTTTTGCTGAAGACGGGACGAGCTAGATTCAAAAAGCTACGCTCGCTTTGTAAACAAAGGCAATGGTTTCTTCCGTGCACTGCCGTAAAGAGGAACAAGTGTACAGGGAGAGCTTATGAAAAAAGATGACAACTATAACCTGTATTGAGAATGCAGTCCTAACTAGCTGCCAGTTCGTCCGTCCATCCAGCTTTTCTCTGTTAGCCGGAACGGTCGATCACATGCGGAACAATACCGGATCATTGAGAAAGTGAAACGATCTTGACCTTTTACAACAAGGAGTCTTACTTTCCCACTACTCCATTTTTCAGCAGCGTCATTTTAGGCGCCCAGCGATGTTTTCAAGAAAAAGATAAAGGTTTTCTAAAGACATTGTCTCCTGACAGAAACCGGTGGGTAAACTAAGCTTTTGGAGCAACAGACTCCTGTGAAAACGGACAGCAACAAACATGTCCCTTTGTTATCAGTGGCAATTAAACTGCTCCACAAAAGCGTTTCACTGCCGCTGATATATAGATCCGAGGAGGAATCTACTGCATATGCGTCAGCATGAAAAACGCTGCCGTGTTAACAACCCTACCTTCGCTGAGCAGCACATCAGGCAAAGGAACAAAGAAATAAAACGTTTCACTCGGTTTCCCTTCGGCAAATTAATGATCAATGATCGATTGATAGCATTTCCGCTGTTGCATTGCTACTGACAATTGAAAGAAGAACGCTTTTGGAAATGAGGCAAATCCAGTCCACCGAAAGTTCTACAATACAGTTATAACAAAACGAAAAAAAAAGTTTACAATCGGGAGAGCACCATAGTAGCACCGACATCTTTACAAAACATTGTGCGGTAATAGTGAACAAGCATTTACGTTTTAGCAGTGACAGTTGACGATCTACTTGAAACAAAGAACTAGAAAAAAGTGACAGAATGATGTTCCCAACGATGTAAGTTCCCCAATTATAGTTTTAAAAGATGGAAAACTTACCGCTTCTGCAATTCATCTATGGTGACAACCTGTTTGCCGCATTCAATCTGCAAGCGTGCTTTTTCATGCGATAATTCGTCACACAAACGCCGTGCTTCCGCCAACTCCTTCTCATATGCGCCCCGCATGTTATTACGTTCGCGGGTGACCACTTCTTCGCTGTTGCGAATACACAATCCAAGACGCTGATTTTCTGTCTCCAGAGTACGCATACGATCAATATACTGCGCTAAACGGTCATTCAGCTGCTGCAGCTGGTGCTTCTCTTGAAGTCGAGTCATTCTGGTAGGTGTCAAAGGTGAAGTAGTACCGGAGGAGACGGCAACCGCTGACTCATCGGAAGCCTCCAAAGCCGGAGAACTACCCCTTGTTTGAACGAAAGAGATCTGAGTCGTCCGGTGAACGGACCGTTGAGACATTGTGTCCGCGAGATGAATACTGCCTAAAAGTTCGGGTACACGCTTCGATTAAAACAGTACGCCGGTAACCTGCAAATCTACTTTAATAAAAAAAGAACTTTCCTCACGTATGGACGTTTCGCTTTTATTTAAAAATTATACATATCATGAAGTTAAAAAGTCAATTCCTTACAATTCACGCGAGAGATTACCCAATCTAGAAGGAAGTTACGCATTACAACGAATTGACAGTAAAATTTACTGGCACCTGTTTAGTCGACACTATTAAAACAAAGACTAAGAATAGCGATCATGAACGCGTAAGTTTAAAGAAAAACAAATTAAATGGCATTAAACTTCAAGCAAAAGGAATATCAGACTGCCAGACGAGCAATGCTTAGATCGGCATATAAGGCCTGTATTATCTGAGCTTACAACAAGATTCAGGTTACTGTTCACTCCAGTGGCACAATTCATCAGGAACAACTTCACCCCCCTCGCCCAGAAGGGCTCTCAAAGCTAGGAATGCATTGAAGCGTCGGCTGCGTTTCACTTTGCCGTGCAATCACTAGGCCGTACGCGTACTTAGGGTTTCCTCGACTCGCGCAGAACTTGGCTCCAATAGTTCAACTCTAACCGACCCTGGCAAAGCTCCTTATGGTCACCTAACGTCGACTCGCCTATTTCATGCGGTTGTGACGGATTTTCGGCCGCAATGGTTAGAGCAAAAGGCAGGGGGGAAATCGGATGGCGCACCCACTTTTTGGAATGGACGGGCGACGAAAATCCGTCACAACCGCATGAAATAGGAGAGTCGACGTTAGATGACCATAAGGAGCTTTGCCAGGGTCGGTTAGAGTTGAACTATTGGAGCCAAGTTCTGCTCGAGTCGAGGAAACCCTAAGTACGCGTACGGCAAAGTGATTCCACGGCAAAGTGATACACGGCAAAGTGAAACGCTCCCGACGCGTCACATTTTCTTCTCTACGCAAACTGATTATCGTACTTCTTACACTCGGATTAGGATGTGCAATTGGATTTCGATGCTTCTCAGCTACCTACTTCTCTTTAGCTAAAATTTAAGATTATTAAAGCTATCCCCACCGGTCAAATAACTTATTTTGAGTGCACGCGCATTTCCCCAAGAAGCTTACGTCATTCTACCGAAACATTACTTTAAATAGGGACTGTTCAAAGTAGCCAGGCCAAGGTTGAACGCTACCGCGTTTACAGCGAATCAAACATCATGCTTAACCTTGTGAACTGCACGGAACAAGGAAAAAAGTTAAGTAGACTGCCTGATTTAATCGCAACTTCTACCGAACGATGACTAAGCAATTTTTGCTAGCCAAAATAACATTCCCAAACTTTGAAATCACCTTTGCGTAAGACCGACAATTACTCATCGCGTACAAATCACGCTAAGGTTAGAACAAGCAAGCTGACCGCTGAACTACTCATCGCAGAGCTCCCCATAAATGTTTCAAACAATTAAGGAGCAATGCCAGCCAAAATGACTATAAATAAGATTGCGGTTTTTGTGAACCAAGGAAGACAAGTTTTTCTATGAAGCATGTCAGAAGTTTTCCCTATTTCTCAGGAAACTGAATCGGACAAACACTTTATGAGCCAAGCAAGACTTATACTTGTCAATGAAAAGCCGCGATAACACGAGCGTCACACACGCAGCATAATAATGATAACAAGGCGTAAACAGAGTACGCAAGATTTATAATTGCCTAGTCGAATCCCTATTCACTGCTTTAAGCTAGCAGGTTTCTAAAATAGTTTAAACTTGTCTTTGTAGTTAATAATACTTCAGACCGAACAACGCACGCACGATTAATGAGTGGATGAACAACCGCAAGGAGAAGGAAGGAAAATACTGTAGACAACTTGAATGATATACCACCGCGTCAACTTGTTCCGTTGCTCTTTCTACATCGCTGTTGTTTCATTTTCTTTTACTAGCAAAGGAAACCGTTTATTTGAACACAGAAAAACAGTTCAAAACCAGAGGAGCTTTCGGAGCCTAGCCGGGCTCCGTTTTCAGCGCTAACTAAAGTTGTGTCTAATCGCTGTTACTGACCAACTGCTCAATCAATCATTAGTCAGATTTGACTCTTTAATTACACTTACATAATATCATGAACGGTCGAAGACTACGTGACAAAAAATGAAACAATATCGACCAGTGTTGCGAAGAACTCAATTCGATACGGATTACTCGTTATGTTTACAAAAAGTACCCCTGGAACGGCGAAATCATTAAACAAGACCACGTTTACCTTTGCTACGTGGCAGCAACAGCTGTCGATAATACTTCAAGAGTAAAGTTCGACCAGCGGCTAAAGTTCAAAGGCTCAGTTGAATAACCTTTAAAACTCAAATGTAGTATTCAAACGCAAAATGCTGATGCTTAAAACAAAATGACTTAAAACGATTGAAACTACTTACGCTGCTATGCGAAAAATCAGTGCGAGCACAATGGCCGTCAAGACCTAGCGACGATTGTACAGTAAATATTTAAAATGCAGGTAGCAAGAGGACAATAAATGGAACTTTTCACAATATGCTGCGCATGCAAGGCATTCGCTATTTCAAGAGGATTTAATGGAGATTTACGTCGGTCGCATTACTTTATTTCGCGGCTTTGTTACACACTTGGAGTGTATGCGGATCTTTTCTGAACGGCCAAGTTATACGCTCCTTTGTCAGCCTCGTTTGTTTAAAAGAACGGATTGCCTAATTATACGCTGCGCTGACGGCTACCTCGCGTGAAACCTCTTGCAAAGTAACCATGCCAAAAGTCGCTTCACCTTTGCTGCTGTAATTTCTCGTTGAGAAACTACTGTAAAATGAAAGAAATCCAATCTACATTGCGCATGACTTATTACAGATCGTCAACTGTGCACCGTAGTATAATTCATCGCATAGTTCCTCCCTTCGTTTTCTGGGAGGTTTTCATCCGTTGACCGCTAAAGGACCTTGAACTATTTTATGATATTTTGGTTGACTAGGTAGCAGTAAAGGTTACTGCTCTCCCATCTTTACTAACAGAATCTTTTACGAAACGTTGGCAGAGCGGTCTATGCATGTTTCCATATTGCCGTTGCATCAAGATTTTTCAACTTCTGTATTTTCACCTTCGCAGCAGCCGACAAGAAAGCACATTCTTTTCACCAAGGATAAGCACCTAAATAGGATGGCCTCTTCCAGCTTGCTCAAGACGGAACTATAGCGTTCCGAAAGCTTTGAATAGAGTTAGTTGTGTTCTGTAGTTCTTTTCCTAATAATGATTCATCCATCCGTTTGCATAGTAGTTGTCTTGGTTTAATTACAGAAACTCACCATGAGTACGTACGGGAAGAAGCCGTGAAGGACCTTGATATGTAACAACTTCCCATTACAAAACATCCACCCTTCAAAAAAAATAGTATGTCTGCATTCTTAAACGCACTAGTCATGGAAAAGCGAAGGTCCCTTAAGGCAGGTGACAGTTGGTCTTTGCAACGAGTCGTCCGCCTACTCTCTCAGTGTTAAACGTAGAACCTTGATCGTTCGGAAAGTTGCGTTGAATGCTAACAGATCCCGTTTCCTGCTCCGCAATTTTAACAAGGCGTTGAGGCAACTGTGCAGGGATCAGCTTTCAAACTTTCCATTATCCTAAGGCAGTTCGAACGTAGAAAACAAATTTCGCACTAACTGCCATATTCAGTCTTTCTTCTACACGAGGAATTAACTGGACGTCCTCTGTAGACCGCATGTAGAAAATGAACAACAAAAACCTTATCAGCGGCTGAATGTGCGGTTGTCAATAAGGATCGATTATATTCTAAGATTTTATCACAAAGGTGGTTTAGGAAGCTTCTTTCCATCAGCGGTAAAAGTCTCCTTTCTCCAAATATTTTCCTGAAAATGAATAAAAGAAAGCTAAGGAGGTCGATTATCGGTTGCATGAATTTCAAAGGTTACTCAGCGATCACTCCGCCTATAGAATTCGAAGCATCCGAAAATGCTATTCAAGAAAGCAAGTGTTCGTACCGAATAGCTGCGCAGCACTGAACGCTCAAAATTTCCCCTAATTGCACTCAGAGGTTTACCTTTGAAGTTTTGCATCGAGAAATCAATCTCCTTATCAAATACCCAACTGCAGGTGCTATTTGACATAAAGTTCAGTTGTGGCACCTGTGCGTGAAAACAGAAAACAGTTAACAGCGTTTGCAAAAGGCTCGTGATAAAGCAAAGCTTATCTACTGGCTCCTAGAGCGGTGATGCTCAAGCGGGCACTGGAAGGCCCAGTGCTCCGGTGGACTGTCGACATTCGGCCGTGGTCGACTCAGTGTCGGTCAGGGCCAAAATGCCAATGAACCCTGAAATAAAAGGTAGTTGAAGGTCACTAGCGCGAGAAAGGTTGACAAACCATGTCTTAGAGAATCATCCGATCTTTAGAAAATTGAAAGGACTTCTACAATCACTTCTTGTTTGGTAATTAACCAGAGCGGGGCGCGTCCTATGAAATGGGATGAGTACGTCATGTTGGACTCAACTTAGAGGCGCTGCTACTTCGAATTCTCCACTTGAGGCGTGTATTTAATTTTAATTCTTTTCGAATAGTCACTAGAAATCAGAGTTGTTTCTGTTTTATTCTTCATTAACAGAAATTTTAATCTCTACGTGTGTCAAGAGCTTCGCGTCCTTTCTGCAAATAAGCTATTTTTGATTTACTTGAAATATTGAAATGGTAGCTGAAATATTGTTTAGCTGTTGCTTGTCTTCTCATTCTAGCGAGCTCAAGGAGGGTGACCTTCTGCAAACTGGGCACGGCTCTCTAACAGGAAGGGGCCAAGTCATATCGCCTTATGGGTCGCCCTAAGTTAAGGCCACGTTAGGGCCAATGACCTCCTGTTGTTGTCATCAGCAGGGGCCTCGTTCAGCGGCTAGCGCAGGCACAAACTACCAGCAAGTATGGTCTTGCAACTATTACTGTTATACTGCTGACGTTTAAATTTGTTGAAAGAAAATATTTTACGCGGCTTGCCATCGCCATCTGTGTATTCTCTTCCCGGTTATCCTATTCTTCTAAAAGAAGTCAAGTGGAATTCATGATGGAGATCGTACGGCTGTCGGATAAGTGGAATTGAAGCCGATGTATGATTACAATAAAGTAGAGGTGTAGAAATGATTGCTGCCCCATCTGTAATGTTGCAGTTTAGGGCATTATCCTCTTCAGAGAGTGACGTCAATGTGATGAAACCTCTTTACTGTCCCTCTTCCCGACATTCTGACAAAGGAAGCAGGTCGGTTCCGAAAGCTATGTGATTTGCTTGCAATAAAGAGTATTAGTCGCATTGAATTCACACCCTCTCAACAGGACTGTCGTTGCTGTATCAGAGGGCTCAGAAGTTGCAGCAACGATACCATTTATTCGCAGTAAACGGCAAGCACGAGAAAATGTATATATATATATATATATATATAT
>KN538387.1:246671-261425 GCA_000797535.1 Trichuris suis | reverse complement strand
GACGTGACGCCATATTTGACGTGTTCTGTTCAACAAATCGTGGCGGAGTATAAACTTATACGGTACAATTAAGAAGTTAAACAAAGGGCGGATATGACTTGAGTATATGAATGCAAGATCACTCAAGCAGCCACAAGGACAATGCCGTATAACACGACTTCGTGAAATCCAAAGCTTCTTATCAAAGAAACTACAATTTCATCGACTTTTCGTAGGGGTTGGCCTGTTTAAAAGTAAAAGGTTTATTTGTAATCATGAAAAACATACTCAAAGCTTTCAGGGTATGTGTACCTCGTCTTCAGTGAAACGGATGAAGCCGTACATCCATGTGAGGAAAGTATAAACAGCGTAGGTTGTATCCCATACAGTGTTCACAAATACAAAGCTATTTACTAATACCGTTAGTCGACCCCAGCCAACAGTGATATCTTGCTACTTCGATGGCCCACGCCACTTCCAAACTTGCCTTGTCAGCTGCATTAAGCGGAGCAAGCCTTTTTGCCTTGACAATTACGTTAGAACCAGCGCTTTCGACGTCAACTATCTCACATACCATGGAACAATAATTTTCTGCTGGTAAGTGTAGAATGGCATCTTGCAGACTTAAAGGAATGACCACAGACACGCTGCCAGTCATGTCAGAAAAGGATACATTTGCGGCAGAGGAACCGGTCTGAATACCACTATCGAGCAGAGCTAAGGAGCCTTGCATCCATACCAGATACACTTGAAACGTTTTTCCATCCACTCTGATGGTCCATGAGTTCAAAGCTCCGTCGAACCGAGCATGGCTCAACTCGCAGCAGAACAGTTTCCGCATTGGGAAGTTCAAAATGTCTTCGCAAGACACAGACGTGGCGGTCATCTCTAATCCCGACCAAACGTTTCAGTGAACCGAGTCTTAAAGCAAGTATCAGAGAAATTAGCGTGCACAAAACGCTGGAAATTATTTAATCATAATCAAACTGTTCTGTATTGTACCTTTAATAAGGCGTGTTGCGTACTTCAACAGTGAACGCATAAGTCAGTAAAGTGCAACATTCACGAACTAGTAGGTGGCATATTTAAGCATACAGGAATATCCTTTTCCTTATTTTTAATGCAAAGCAGATCACTGGCATTGGGCAGGACCCATAAACTAATTAATTTGCTCCAAAAATCACTGACTTATTAGAAAAGTTCGTAATCACGTTTAATGAAACTAAGGTATTATGTTACAGTAGGAAGTTACTATTCACTAGTTTGTATTGAAGTTACGGCTTGCCATGAAAGTTGAATGGACGCGTTACGTTTCAAAACCTTTTGTTCTTTAACCAAGGAAAGACTGCAGCAGCAGACGCAAGAATTTTGCGCCCTATTGGGATGTTGCTGCCTAGGACCATGTTTGAAAAGTCGTACAGGCGGTGTCGAAATGGGGATGTCGCCGTTAAGGGCCGACCAAAGTCAAGGCGTCGCTCGGAAATTAGAGCTTTGCAGATCCTACTTGATAAAAGTTCAGCAACTACGACATGAGAATTTGAGGAAGATCGCGACGTTCGCAATTTGAACCTTGCTCGCTGGTTTTATGCCAAGAGTAAGATTAAAAACTTCCGGAAGTGAGGTGCCACCTGAACCGTGTGCACTCGAAATGAACAGTCGCAAGAATACCTGAACTTCTTTGCTAGCAAGACAAAGAAGGAAGAGGCCTTTTGTACTATTCGCCCCAAAAATACAGTATGGACGGAGTAGACGCCAAAACGCAGGTACATTCCTGGAAAATTGCCGCCCACCCTGTTATGCCTTCAGTAGCAAGCGTGTTGGCCATGCTGTTCCACCCTTACCTAAGCTTAAACCTAAACATAAGGTTTATACTTCCGTTTAGGCTTAGGTAAGCCCAGGAATAAAAACCTACCGTAGCGCACCACCGTCTTGCTGTAGGTTTGTCGTCCATCCTATCCTGCCCTTAACTCTGCCTAAACCGAAACACAAGGATTAGGTAAGGGCAGAACAAGGTGTTCGGCATTTATGCAGAATTGCATCTGTATTCCATTGTCCACTTTCCGTTGATTTCTGTATTTCGGGGGCGAGTGGTATAAAACAGGCAAATACTTACCTTGCAAGAGGGAAGAGTGATCAGAAAGAATAAAGATTTATTTATTATCTTATTTCGTGCCTATGTTATTCATTCATGCTTTATTTTCAATTTTCATTTCGTTTTGAATGGGATGTGAACTGCTTCCAAAAAGGACAGACTTTTTCTGCTTAAACTAGCATCGTCTCTCCTTTAAACTATAGCATATCTATGCGGGCTTACTGCGCTGATGACGGGGCAAAGTGTGCCCGAAAGCTGTGAAAATAAAAGCAATTTTTGTTTGAACTGAACGAGTTGGGCTTTCCGTAAAAGCGTACATAAAAAAAATATGATCGTTAGAAAACGTGTGACGTAGACATTACTCGTCACAAACCGGCTGCTGTTCTTTAGTACATGCGCACTGCTTTTGTACTGTAGCGAGTTAGTGAGTTGTTCCCTGTTTGCTGCAATGCCTCGTCGAAGAGTTGGTCGGTGAGTAATGAATTTTTGCAACTTACAGCGATTAATTCCTGATGTGTTCCATTCCGTCATAAGAATACACGATCATGGCCCTTACAGCTTCTACGTCATAATATAATTTGAGTCTTAGTGCACCATATCTGCCTTCCATCTAAAGGCGACTGAGGCAAGACGTCACAGTTACGTTTATTTACACTTACTGGCCATTGTTCGTTCATAAAAGACAACCTTTCTTACTTATCCTAACAGCTGCCGTCTGATAATGATAACTGACAGCCTCCAACTCGTTATATGTATTGCCAATTTTTAAATGGGCATGTTTGCTGAGCTTTGCTCATTTATGGCTGGGCATGAAACCAGTTCTCTGAAAACCACATATTGAGTTTAGTGATAACAAGCTGCCTTTTTTCTTAGGACTTTGACCAGAAATTAGACATGTATTGATAGTGTAGCTCAGAAGGGCTTAAAACCGTGAACCCTCTTGATCAAGCCGTCTTTTGAGCAATCTCAGGAAGCCATGTTTGCCTAGAGTTTTCGCAACTTGGCATTGTGCGTATGGGTGGCGTTCCATCTCTTTTACTTTTGGGAGTGGCTGAACTCTGCTTTTATAATTTTGCAGAATAATCTTCATCTTTGTAGTTAACAGCTTGTTACCCTATCAGCATTCAGGAAATCTGCAAACGCTGAAAACGGTTTCCTAACCAGTTTGATGGTTGGAAAACGTTTATCAGCGTAAGTTCTTGATATCGTAGCTCACCGTGATGTCCATGGGAACCGTGCTAAGTGGACCCCATTGCAGAAGTGCTTAGTGGTTTTAGTATAGGACGTTCTCATGGCCTGAGTATAGACTTGAACTTTGAACACAACCTAGATGTTATGCTGTTAATGCTCGATTCCGTTGGCCTCAGGGGGTCTCCTACTCCGTGAATCTTGGGAAGTCCGTACTGTTCGGGACACTTGGTGTTACTGGTGAAGTATGTGTCGCCGGATCTTGTCTAGTAAAACATTGCCTGTTTCTGACGCGAACTGAATGAGTAGCGATGACAGAGCTTTTTCACCTGCTCTGTTGGATCAGACTCTAAGGGTTTAGGTGCTGTTGGGTAGTACTGATAAGATCTTCTGAGTGCAGACTGATTTGTCCAACAAAACAACCACTTTCTCTCTGTCACGTTTTTGATGACGAGGTTAAACTTTCTCTGAGATCCTTCTGATATGAAGTCGTAAGTGCAAAGCAGTTCTGCTGAGGAATAGATACTACATGTATTAATTCAGTTCTTAGAGCTTCTTTATCGTTGCAACCTCGCAGTTTGTTCTCTAGCGGAAGTTAGAGTCATGCGTTGTAGCAGGTGAGCATTGCTGTTTGATTTCAGTTCAAGTGCTCCTCCACGTCGACCTGCTGCCCGGCCAGCTCCTCCTCCTCCTCCAGCACCTCCTCAGCAACCTCAGCAAGGACCTGGGTTGTTTGGGCAGATGGCAGCTACGGCTGGAGGTGTTGCCATTGGTTCCGCAGTTGTAAGTTTGTTTACGTGGGCTTTCTTCGTGCAAATTATGTTATCTGACAAAGTAAAATTTCAGGGACATGCATTGGGTAACGCTTTAGTTGGAGACAAAGGGCCGATGGTAGATGCCGGGCCTGTGCAGCAGCAAGTTCCGGATCAGCCTATGACAGGAACGCTGCAGAAGCCGTGCGAATTTGAGCTGCAACAGTTCTTAGAGTGCGCTAAAAACAACGACCTTAGTTTGTGCGAAGGTTTCAATCAAGTCCTGAAGGAATGCCGTACCCGCTACAACGTTTGAGTAGTACTATCCGCTATTACTACACGTAGAGAAAAATACATCGGTTTATCGAAACGTCTGTCAAGGTGATTGGTCAAGTTTGACATTTAAAAAATTTGAAAATTTGGTCTACTTTAGTCAATTTTCGATATGCAGTGGTACCTTTAGTGGGGTGCGATAATTAGTAAATTCCAATGCTGTACCTTACCGAGCTAATCACACGCATTGTTACCACGGGCTTATTTAAACGCTTTACTGAATAAACACCGTTATAACATCGGTGACACCAGAACAAGAGCAGTTCTGAAACGTACGGTATAAATTGTTCTGCATTTTCTCTAACAATTTGTTCATCCATTCGCTGGTAGGGCAGTTTGCAGTTTAATTACAGACTTACGCAAAACTTCGCAATCATTTTGCAGTGCTGTCAAAAAGCCTTTTTATACCTACACCAAACGGGAAAAGTCGTGACTGACGATGAATACGAATGATACGTTTAGTGACTAAACTATTAGAGAATTAGGTTGAGCATAATGAATGCAACTGCGTTTTTTCGTTCAATGCCTATGAAACTCGCTGCGTTAAACTTCATTGTTCATCCTTCAGATGCAAAGGACAGATTTTAAAATCGGAACAAAGCCAATGTGAATATGGTATTTGCTGCTGCTCGACGCCATTTTCCTATGATTAAACAGGCCTACGTTTAACATTAATATGCCAACAAGACCAGAAGCGTGTTTTACCTGAATGGGTATCACGTTATGATACTTAGCCTGAGATCTCGGCTTAACAGATAACTTTTATTAACATAACGATAGCACGCGGCCAATATCGCGAACACGGACGTTTTCAACCGCAGTAGTTGTGCCCTCCAGTTAAAACGACAGCTACCTGTTGTTTTCGCATTCCAGGGTCCCTTGGCCTCTTGGTACCGCCTATTTAACGTTTGGTCAGAGAACAGCTATCTATCTCTTGTTTTCTCATTCCAGGGTTGTCCGTTGGCCTCTTGCCGCTTCCCTTTTAAGTTTCGGTCAGTCAGTAGCTAGGGTACATATCGTTTTGGCCCGAGTACTTTTCGAGGGGTATTCGACGCCGGTTGGATGACGTTCAAGTCGCATCAAAACGACACGTACCCTAGCTGTTGCATGATCGAAGGATAAAAAGGAGGCGTCACGAGGCCATGAGAAAACAAGAGATGGCTGTTCTTTGACCAAAGGATAGATGGATGGCGCCAAGAGGCAAAGGAACCCTAGAATGCGGAAACAGCAGGATCCTGTTTAGCCAGTGGATACAACAGTTGTGGCGAAACGTCCTCTGCGCCAATATCGACTACAACCAGCTGCTCTCCTAAGAGTCCAGAAGATGAGTGAGTACCTCCCGGTATAGTACTGAACGTTAGATGCGTTATCGGTTGTTGGTTTCTGCAGCTCCATTTCTACAGAAGTACAACAACAATTGTTTATATACAGTTTCCGTTCAGTTCTTTTCTTCAAAAATTAGATATTGCTAATAACGGGGTTTAAATAGTCGCGTAAGAAGCGGTGGCGGTCAAAATCCCGGAAGTCTAAATCCAGATAGGTCAAAACCCGGAGGGTCGAAATCCCGCACGGGTCAAAATCCCGAAGGGTCGAAATCCCGCGTGGGTCAAAATCCCGAAGGGTCGAAATCCCGAATAGGTCGAAAGTGCACTGTAAAGTGTGGCCTTGCTTCAGTTGTGCATTGACATCTAGTTTTCCTCTAGTTTTGTTAAGCGTGTTGATCTCTTTGCCTTCTTATGGTTAGTAAAAAGATTGCACTGCTTAAGAAAACCAGCTGTGTTCATAGGTGAGCCGCAAATGCTGAAGGAGTTATTTGGACTAATCCAAAACTAGAAGATGCCAATGCACAACCTAAACAAGGCCACGCTTTGCATTTTCGGCCTATTCGGGATTTCGACCCTTCGGGATTTTGACCCATGCGGGATTTCGACCTTTCGGGATTTTGACCTTTCGGGATTTTGAGCTATCGGGATTTCGACTTTCGGGATTTTGACCCTAACCCCGTAAGAAGGTTTTCCATCAAAGTGAAACTTTTGTTATGTACTTTTTATTTAAAATGTTCAATCGTTTGGAATGCCGCAGGTTACGTCCTTAGTCGATCAGTTCCGGTAGTATAAATATGTGTCAACTATCTCTGCAGATAATTGCTGACGTACGTGATGAAACGATTTTCAAGCATGTGATACCTGCTGTCAATTCTTGCGCGCGCTAGGTGGCTCAAAGCAGTGTTTTTCAAGGTCAGAACAGCAGCCGCGCCTCATGAGCGGCCAACGGAAAATGACAGGAAAAAAGAGGGAGGGACGACTGGTCCCGGCTGTACCGCCCACCCGCTTTTTACTCAAGTATTTTCCTGGCCCCCGGAGCTTAGCAATGTCTCCCTAGGCCGCCACTGTTCCCTTAAGAATTAGTCATTCATGAACTTTTTCCTATTATTTTACTGACTTGCAGAATACCCCCTCATGCTGGTCATTCTTTGATAACCTCTTCCAGTCAGTTTGTTCCCTCGCTAGAAGTTCCACTTTTCCCCTGGGAACCACTGGGGCAAAATATTAGTATCACTTAGCTGCATCTACTTGCCATTTGTTTCACACGTCTGTAAAATTCTTCACGTGGAACGAATTACGCTGGAAACTTGGTTATCTGAACTAGTTGTTGCAGGGGTATTCCGGATATTCGAAAGATCGAATATCAAGGCAGGAGGTAGGTCTTGTCAGAGGCTGTTCACGTGGTCAGACTATTTTCAAGGTATTAAATCAAGACGGCGATCACGAGTTTCTTCAATTGAATAAGTTTTTCTCAGGCTGCAGCAAAAGTAACTCATAATTTGGATGTATCGATCCCGGAAAGGGCAAGTCAACTTTTTTGGACTATTCAAGCACTTCCTCTCTCCTATAACAGTATATACAATTAGAAAGTATTCTTTCGTGGCATCAAACGCCATTCATATCAATTCAATGTCTCGTTGAGACTGACAACGGGATAAAGTTCATGCGGAAAGCCACATCATGAGTAACAAGGGGTTGTTTTTCCGCAACAATGACCTATGAATTTACGTTCATTTAGAAAATAGATTACTGCATGTGAATTACTTGATTCGCGTGACAGAAGTGGTTCTTAGTGCACAGCAACGTTAAGTTCTGCTTTTCAGAACTTTCTAGAATTTTTTTGAACACTCTCACTTTGAATTGAACCTGACGAGAACGAGGGTCTACTCCTGTTATAACATCCTCACTCTTAGTCGCAGTCGCACCTCTGTCCGTTAGAAGAGTTCGAGAGCTTTGGTTATAGGCACGGACGGCCACAGACTATCGCATTCCGATTCAGAGAGATAAAGATCATGTAAAATGAATTAAGACAATAGTCTTAATAACAGATGCATCGTTTTGTAGAACGATGACCCTGTTCCATACGAAACGATTTTTAGTAAATAACAAACAATAAATTTAAATGCTGAAGGGGATAATGTTTCATTTCAATCACTTTCGCTTCTTTATCATATAAACTGATCTCACGACGCAGTATTGTACTGTCCTTGAAAGCATACAAAGTATGCAGATCAGTGAACAGTAGTATTTTTGGTCTGTTCCCATATCATATGGGACATCATTACGTACTCACTCCTTGATCTGCCAGGCGAATCGATGATACTTGCATTATGCAAAATTCAGGTAATCTTTCAGCTTTTTTGCCATTTCGCTGTCAGTCGCTAATAACGTTACGCGTGTCAATGATACGATGGGATAATCAGCTTTAAAAAGGCTAATTGAACTTGTCAAACGAACTGGTTCTTTTCTCATGCTGTATGTCCCTTCCTAAGGTAAATATGATGCACCAATCTTCATCCTAAGTTCTCGGAACTGCCAGTTCGTTGGTTAGTCTGTCAATCGCTCTTCAAGAACAAAATTGGAAATCTGAAAATAGAAGCAACTGTTTGAAAAGAGTCGAATATATCAAAACATCAAAAGCGCTGCTGACCGTCACTCCTGTGCTATGAAAGCAAAGTTATTTCTTACGGGTTCATTCCTCTCCTGAGATTGATGCAAAGCTAGCAGTGAATAATAATGTAATTGTTCGGTTGCGCCCACTTACACTACGGCCGACCTTCCTGTCGTTCACTTTGCCGATAATATGCTTATGGACATTTCACGTGATCGACAGTTTTACCTGATCGAATGTTGAGCTTCCAGAAGGTCTGAGGCTGTGAAGTATTGGTCAGTTTCAGTCATGGTAAGAAGAGTCGGTTTGTCGTTGTTATCTTTTTGAAATGTCTGTGCAGCAGTAGAGGTTTGATTTGTTGACTTTAGAGTGAGAGAGATTGCTATGTGGAAGAAACGCTAGCGTTGTTGTTCAAGAAGAACGATTCGTACGAAGAATTATGGATCGTGAATAGCGGCCAAAAGTTATGCACTATCTGTACGCAGTTGCGCACAACCTGCCGATATAATTGTGAAGACTGCATATCTTACTGCATTACACTGAGGTAGGTTAGACTCGTTGTTGCCTGTGCTTGTATATGTTAGTCCAGTAAAATACCCTGTGCAAAGGTGCTATGATGGCGTCAAACTAGGCTTCGGACGGTCGGAAACACATCGCTGCATCCAGTTTTTGGTTAGGCTTAGATGGCCTACAGCTACTGCGAAGAAAACAGCGGTAACTTGCGTCACCGCCTCTAATTTTTCGCTTAGGCTTAGGTGGCCCACAATTACGGCGAGTACGAGAAGATACTTTTGAGACAGCGGGCAGAAAACTGTTATACGCTAAATAATTGTTGTGATTAATATGGTTATGACTGGTCTTCAGCTGAGGTTTAGGCTTAAGCCGAGGCATCGAGAGCAGAGGAGAGGAGAAGAAACGAAAATTTCTATCAAGTGAAGCGATCGTCCAAGAAACTGAACCTTATGGCAGCTCATGTTCAGGAGGGTCAACACTCAGCCAGGTAAAATGTCGATAAACATATTGTCGGGAAAATGAACGTAGGGAGGGTGAACTGTAGGGAAGGTGATACAGACCAGTAACTATTAATATTAATAGTACCGCGTAGTAATACAGCACTGTGCTAAGGTGTGCATCATGGTTTCTCAACTTTCGTTTGCCAGCGTCCCACAGAGAGGCTATATTTCGCTAGCACGCTCCTTAGTCCTCTATTGATGGTTGCTGATCTCCTGGAAAACTTAGCCCGCGTTTCTTCAGTTGAAACAAACGTCATCCCTCTCAGCCCTTTGTCCAGAAAAGTCCTCTAATATTCCACGGTGAAGCCATGTCTACTACTGCCCATCGCTGACCAATGTCCACGTCAGTCCTGCAGCGCTCCCTTGGGAATTACAGGTTTAAACGAGCGGCGCATTTATTATTTGATAATAACAGCTTTCTTATTCATTGGCTTTGCACTAGTTAAATGTCTCAACCTTTCTTCGTCATAATGGATTTCTGTGATCAATATTCTTCTCTTAAGAGAGTAGAAGTACATTGTTCTGTTAAGGTGTAAGCGCGCTACTCCAGACATGCAGACGAAGTTATACGCAGTCCATATGTTAGTGCAGTTAGGTGCGACCGTTGCACTGTTGACTAAAAGCAGAGGTGCGAAAACTGATGAACAAACAATGGCCTTACAAATTATGCTGATGCTTTTCTGTTCGATCGCTCTGGTGGCCAACTGCTTGCTGCTGAAGCGTCTTTTCAATCTCAGTTTAAAGAAGACCAAAACCAAGCTGATCATTGGTACGTAAGTCTATTATGTCAGTTTTCGGTGCTTTATAACTGTTTGACAGGACAAATAAGCAGAAGTTATGTCGTTTTGAACCGCAAAAGTATAGGCATTCAGCGGAAAAATCAGTTTATCATTAGTCCTTACTGCAAGTTCCATTCGAGAACGGCTTACCCAATTATCCATATAAAATCTTTGCCCCCAAAGACTTCAAATGAATGTTCTCATTTGCGCGGTTTATAAGCAAACTTGGTGACCTGTATTTAAACCATTATGATTTATATAACCATCACTTTTTGGTACTTTTGTTCTAATCGTGAGCGCATAGAATCCTCCTGCATCACGGTGACTACTGCCAATAGAGCGCTCTGAGAGCTACGTATATTGCCTCTCTGTGATTTCCTTAACAACTTGCTCATCCATTCGTTGGTAGGGCGCTTGTCTCAGTATTTTACAGGTACATGTACAAAGGACGGGAGAAAGCTCTAGAAAGACCAAATGAAAATGGGGGTATAAAATGGTAAAAACTGAAGCCTACTAATGCGTAGAAACAGACTCCTCTGAAGCAGATCCTTGACGCAATAGGGAAGGGCTCCTTCACTATGAGTCAATTTTTCCAAACAGTTATTGACTAAAACAAAACATTAATAATATACAGAGAGAAAATGGTCGCATGGATGATTATCTGTGACCAGCCATTTTCTCATAAATTTCGTACTCCGTAACGGTGTCTGTACATCCGTTTTCAAGAACTGTAAGGATTTTCACCGTTGTGGATGCAATTTTTTGACAGACAAACAACCGTCATCCGGGCGCCGCCACTTATCTCCTCAATGCTATATAGACATGACTATGAGAGTTCAGGTGGCGCCTTAGGTTTGAAAATTTAAACAAGAAGGTAACTGTTAAAACGCGCAGTAGTAAGTTAATGACTCGTGAAAGCGGAAGAGAAATTTAAATTACAACTTAAGGAATTTAGAAGAAAGAAAAGTATTGAAGATGGATAATGTCAGAAGAAAAAGGAAATTAAGCAATGGGAAGGAGAGGAAGAGAGAGAAAGAGAAGAAATGTGTTAATAGTAAATGAAAATTAGAGAACTTTCTCGAGGGGGCTAAGAAGACAAGAAACAAAAGCAAATAAATAAGCAGTTTTTACCGGAAGGAAGATAAGAAGAAAGAGGGGGAGAAGAAATGAATAAGTGAAAATCTACATAGTGTTTACAGAGAGCTTAAACGCAGCGAAGTGGACAAGGTGCTGTACTTATTCAATTTCTTTCTTTCGCTCTCTCTCTCTCCCTCTCCCCCTCTCTGTTCTTGTCTTTCTTCTAGTAAAAACTGTTTACTTATTCGCTTTTGTCTCTCCCCTTCTTAGCCCTCTCAAGAAAGTTCCCTTATTTTCATTTACTACTCTTCATCTCTCTCTCTCTCTCTCTTTTTCTTCCTCTGCTTGCCCTTCCGTAATTTCCTCTTTCTTCTGAATTCCTTGGTCTTGTAACGTTCGTCCCCGGAATGTGAACTCCCACGAAGGGATTACGTAATCGAGGTCAAGCCGCGTAACAGCATTAGGGATAATCCCATTAGCGATGGCGCCTTATTCAGCAGAGCAGAAGACGCCACGCATAGCGTGCGGCGTGTCAACTGCGACCTTGAACACCAGCGGACGCTTTCTGTCAGGGAAGTTATGGAATAAAAAGGCAAAGCGAGAGCAGCACAGCCAAAGATTATGCTCGGCCAGTCGATCTCTACCGCAGTGCAAGAAGCTCTGTTCCCGACGATGCAGGAAAGCACCGCGGCGCAGTTCCTCCAAGAGCACAGAGTTCTCCTCCGTGAGAAGAACTGCATCTGCGGGAACCCTATGTCTCTGTCAGTGCAGGAATGCAGCCGCGCTAGTCGGTCGCTCAAATTATTCGACGGTCAGTCGCTGTTGCTCATTGCTGCTCTGCATTAACCGAAAATTCGCCAAAACAGTTTCTGTAGGCCGCCTAAACCTAAACAAAAACTAAAGAACTGAAACGTTGGTCCCACTTTTTCTGCGGAAACTGAAAATTAGAAAAACTGGCACTGCGCCTACAGTACCGCCAGTTCCTGAGATCACTTGTTGAGCAAGCAGACTACGCACAGTCGGCTCAGTGTAGACGGTAAAACAAAGCTGCCAGATGATCGGTCTGCATGGTAGAATAGAGCCGCCACAGTTCAATGGCCTCATACGTCGTGCCATCACGGGTCATCAGTAACCCGATTATCAATCATCGCAATGCTGTGACATAAACGGGGGAGCGCCGCCGCGGGTGGGCAAATTCCGGAGACGAACGTTACAAGACCCCATAACGTTATTAGGGAAAACAGACCCGTGAAATTTTATTTATTTAGCGAAGCTTTCACGAATGAGCGCATGACTAATGGCAAAAGATACGTTGGTAGGTCGCTGGTCAGACTAATTACTTTAAAGGACGGAATTCCTGGGAGGTTTAAAAATAGGGAACAATATTAAAAGTAAGGAGAGAAAGGAAACGAAGGAAGGGAAAAATAAAGGAAGATTTCCAGGGGGTGGAGGAGCAAGTGAAATTGCGAAATGAACATTCGAACAAAAGGATTGAAATGTGGAGAAAGGGGATTTTAAAAACAGGGGACAATTTTAAAAGTAAGAAGAGAATGGAAAGAAGGAAGAAAAGAATAAAGGAAAAGTTGCACGGGGTGCTGAAGTAAGTGAAATCGCGAAATGAGCACTCGAGAAAAGGAAGAAGATGAATAGGGAGAACAGCGGGAGGGGAGTTGTTTAGTGCCAACAATCCGTCGTAAATAATCTTTGTCCAACCGCAGGAGATTCACGTAAAAGGCAGCAATTTGTGGCCCGAACCTGCGTAATAACATTATGCATTTCCACGCACCCGTTAGAAAGAATTCCTTAAGTTGTATTTTAAATTCCTCATCTGCTTTCACTAATGATTAAGTTACTATTGTACATTTCAACAGTTACCTTCTTGTTTAAGTTTCCCAAACTAAAGCCCCACGTGAATTCACAGTCAGCCCACACAGCATTGCGGGGACAGGTGGCGGCGCCCGCATAGAGTTTGTTCGTCTGTCAGCAACTGCTATTCACAACGGTGAAAATCGTTACATTTCTTGAAATCAAATAAAACGAAATTTTACATGAAGAGGAGCCGGTTTGACTAATCACAGCGATTTGCGTTTTGCAGATGGGACAGGTTAGTGCACATTAGCGCCTCAACCGATGGTATAAAATGGATACCCAAAGGAACTCAGTATCTCCATGCCTCCTCTTAGGTGAAGTCACCATAAATCCACAACAAAGGGCAGTTGAAATAGAGGATCATGACTTGTACTGCGCTGCTCCGTGGAACGACGCACATGTTGGGAAGAGCTCTGTGCCGTCAGAGTGCTTCTCAAGAATTAATTTAACCTGAGATCGCTGTTCAGAAGTATCAAGACACCAATTTCTTTCCGTCAAAGCCCAGACTTGTTTATGGGGTGAAGCATGATTGTTTCGTCTTCCGTATTGGGGAAGTGGGGAGTTCTTTAGCTCGCAGATTTGATGAGTGCGTGAAGTTCTTAGCTAGGTACAACAATGGTAAAAGAGGTTAAGAGGGTAATTGCGAGATGATGAAGTGACTTACAGTCACTTGATGGACCGCGCGTTAAAAGCTTCCGCAGTATTCTGGTAAGCTATAACCCAAAATACTTTGCCTGGAAAACTACTTTTACCTCAGAAAGATCAATGTAGCTTTTTTCTGGCTACGACTGTGACCGTTCAGAAAATCATTAAACCTTTTTAATTTACGTAATTCTCAGGGCGTTGCATGTCCTGTCTTCAGCGGACAAAGCAAATGTAAGCGGAAGTTGCAAGGGCTTTTTCCTTAATATCATCTGATATGGAACAAGCTTCAGGGAACCAGACTTCCTACGTGGAAAAGCTTTTAACTTTGGCAATAAACGACACTCTTAACTCGTCCCCGGTCGCGCACACTCTACCGCACAACTTCCGTTTACATTCACGTTGTCCACTGAAGATTGGGCATATAAACTGCAGAAAGCCACGGAAATTGAAAACGTCTAATAATTTTTCAGGACAGTCACTAGTCGTTGCAAAAAGCAAGAAGCAAAACCGTTACTAAGCTCTCCCTCTATTCAATGTTTATTTATATTTGACACACAGTAGAGCCTCGATTATCCGGACTAAAAGGCCAACAGGGGTTAGTCCGGATAATCGAATTTCAGCCTGCTTTTTAAACTTTTCCCTTCGTGCTTTTTTCGCTGGAAAAATTTATTTCTTTAAAAATGATTCAGAATGAAAATCAAGTCGCATTAAAATGGTAAGCGCTGACTTCACGAAGGTAAACAATCACTTTGTGAAAAAATGCGTTGCTCCAGAGCTGTCAGCCGTTTCTGAGCAGTTAAGTCGCGGACACTTTTAAAGCACAAAAACCTTTTTGAATTGCGCTTGCGTTGCCTTCAAACCACTGTAGAGCTATCTCCAAGCACCACGTTGCCTTATTGTGGGAAAGGCACACGTCTGCTTCAGTTTTGTCATCCTCAGCAACTTCCAGTTTCATTATAGATTTAATAATTTCATCGTCGCTCAGGATTTGGAATCCCATGTCTTCACTGTCGCAAAGTAACCATGTCTCGATGTTCGAATTATCATATTCATTTGATATTACGAGAGCTTTCATTGTTTCTAATACCTCC
>KN538387.1:219150-245487 GCA_000797535.1 Trichuris suis | reverse complement strand
TGCGCTAGGGATAATTCTGCCAGAGCTCCTCTTATGTGATTCCCAGCGCCCCCTGCATATGGTTCCCATCGCCCCCGGGGGCGATGCCGCCTACTTTGAGAACCTATGCCGTAGATGAATGAGTGCGCCAGAGCGTCATCTATTAATAGCAGCATTTTACTGTTCTTGCCGACTCAATCTTAGTATCTTTTAACCTCAGGTATGAAAGCCTTTCCGAACCAGCTTTCAGAAACTTCCGTGTTCATCCACGCATTCTTCTGATTGCAGTAAATGACCGGGAGCTTCTTGATATTTTTGCAAGTTCTGAGCCTTATTGATTTTCCAATAAGAAAGAGGGAATAGGATGGCTGGCAGAAGCATTTGCGCGTACGCATTAATGCGAACCGTTCTTTGCTCTCTTTTTATCCCGGAGCAGACGCTCCCTACCGAAAGACCAATGATTTCTTTTGGGAGAGCTTTCCAATTGAGTACATTTTCATCAGGGTTATAGATGAAATCCCCATCATTTTGTTTTCCATCCAAGTATCTTTTCATTTCTTTAAATTTGCTGGCCAAACTGTCCTCCGCTGCAAGTCTTTCTCTTTTGATTTCTAGTTGTCGAATGCTATGCCGTTTCTTGAATTTTTCAAGTCAACCGGAGTTGTCTTTGAAACTTGGTTCCCCGTTCAACTTTGAATTTACATAATCGTGGGCTAGACAACGGCTGTCCAGCTGAGCATTTCTGAATAAACCAGACGTAGAGTGCTTTTTCAGGTTTCTCGTTCTGAGATCTCTTCACAAGCTTGCGCTCTTCATGCCTGTCGTGTTCAGCTATCTCCACTGAACAGCTGATGATGCTTTTCTTCATCTTATGGATGCAGATATTGTTGATGCTCCGGCTCCACGTTTTTCAGCCAAAGATCAGCCACATTCGCTTCTATCTAAAGCCTCTATTAGCTCTGACTTCTCTTATAAGGCAAGTGCAACGCAGCCTCTCTTCGGTGGCATATTCAGCAGCAGAAATGCTTTCGTGCCTCTAATGTATAGGCGTTCATCATTTTACAACGGTCTTATTGAGCATGGCGGTTAAGCCACGTCACCCGCTGAACTCCTCCGACAGGTGCAGCTGGCTGGTGTCGAGCTAGCTAGTGACACCAAAGTTTCTTGGCCACGTGGATACAGTGTGAAACGGGGAGGAACATGTGAACCAGATAACGAGAATAACGATGATTTATTCAAAGCCAAGATTCCGTGAATAACGCTTATGCGATCGGCACAAAAATAGCCATAACTAGTGCAAATGGATAGGTAGGCCTATTGTCTAACGCGTAAACAAAGTCAATTGAAAATTCCCAACTGAAGCAACGGGACAATGTATTAATGTAACAGTATTGAAAAGTGGAAGTTTCATAATGGTTTTATGCAACATTTTTTTCTATTCTTGAGAACGAAAATCAATTATTTTCCTTTCTATGACAGGAGCTGTTGGGAATATAAACGCTTCTATTTCAGAAAGCTATGGTATGCCCGTCGTTGTCGAGAAACCAAAGGAGTGAAAAATTCAGAGCTTTCAGGACCTCCAGGTCCCGTCTTCAGCGTGATAGGATGAAATAACTGGCAGGGAGTCCTCAAATCCCGCGACCAAGAAGGATGCTGTTAAGAGTGTTAGCTCGACCTATCATGCTAAATGCGGAATCTGGTGGTCCGAACGTTCTGAATTTTTTACTCCTTTGGTATCTCAGTAAAACCGGGCGCTCCATTATAACCATTCTATTTTCTGAATCTGCGATTCGCATGGTGGCGTTAACGCTCCCTGAGGCCCCCTAGAAGGCCGAAACGTGCGCTGGACCGTAGAAGTTTGACTAAGATCGGTTCAGCGTCAGTCGGGGTCAAGAAACCAATGGACCCTGAAATGAAAGGCAGTCGTGGTAGAACCAGCGCTTTCCAACCGACTCTGCGGAACCGACATGGGAACTCGCGCGACCAAACGGTGCTTTCGACGTGTGGAGAAGGCGTTGGAGACGTTCAAGGGGCACTGACGCGCTAAAGGTTGATTACCTAAAGTCTGAAGCTTTCGGGACTACTCATGTCCTGTCTTCAGCGGAGATCAAAACAGATGGTAAAGAATAATGGACACATGATCACTGTTTGCCATTCATTTCAGTCTCCGCTGATGACAGAACAGCAGTAGTCCTCAAAGCTTCAGACAGTAAAGCTTTTATTTTCCAAACGGCCTCCGTCATAAAGAAAAGAGATAACATGTTACTATAGACCGCTGGCAACGGTGAAGAGTTCAGTAACGTTCTGTAAAAGTAACTGGGGAATCTGGAAGTCTGGCGATTGCTCATGTTCCGTCTTGAACACCGAAGATGTTAAGTACCCAACGATATTAGGACAGACGATGAAACAGAGAGCTATCAGCCATCTGGTGAGTGTAAGCCATACTTTAAACTATTAAATAGTTTTTAATCATGGTCTTCCTGGTTGTGATTGTAGAAGGAGGGCAATTGCTTTCATTTCCAAACAAATATTTCCTTTCCTAGAGCAATTGCCCTCCACCAGACAAAGCAGTCAAGTTCCTTAATATAGAATGCGCTCAGTTTAGTTCTATGCCTGAAGGTTCTGTCAGTGTTCAAGAATTCTTCCAGGCTCATGAGTAAGTGTTCCGCAGGAGCTAATACCAAAATATCAGCGGCCGAATGGAAAGCAGTAGTTGACTTGACTTGTTATAGCTGAGCTCTTCATACAAAACTGAGAATAGGAAGCCCTCTGCGGCAGACGAATCCATGCGTCCCAGGATGTTCAAGCTTTTCGTAGTCCACATTTCCTGATTATAAAGTATGCTAAGGAAGATAGCATCTGGACAAATCACTTTTATGTAAAAAGCCAACCAGACAACAACACGCCTTCCTGGACACTTCAGCCATGGGATTTGAGGACCTCCTAAAAGCAAGGGCTTATAGGATATCTATTTTTCATGGTATCACCATCGCCACGACAGGGTCGGTACATACCAAAAACATTGGAATAACAGGCAGAGCGGTCAATATTTGCAGTCTAGAATTTCTCCAGTCAGAAACATGTTACATTAGCAGAACTCTTTCAAATAATGACTTCGTCGGCAGAGGAATAAACAATAGGGTTAATGCTGCCAACAGCATAAATTCAAAACCCTGAACCAAGGGTCCCTTACTTACATTTCCGTAATATTATGCTACTGGGAACGCTATATTTTCAAAATCACCTTAACATTATCAGTAAATGAATGTACGAATGTTTACTCTAAGTTCAGCTCCAACAAGGTAAGATGAAAGTGAATTATATTCCTCAGCGAGATTGCGCTTAAACATGCCAGAAGCATAGAGTGGTTGAAATGATACGTAACGCGGAGACAACTTTGTTTCAGCATACCTACTGGGAAGCATAACGACGTTAATAGCATACTTGTCAAGCGAGCTTCACAAATGGAAGAGAAATTGCGATAACACTGTGTGCACACAGATGGAATGCATGCAAAGGAACTTCTACCTAAGTCTTTACCCACTTGGAGAACCCTGCATTGCTCTGTCGACCGGAATACTGGCTTTTATAACAGTCATGCCACACTTTTGCAGCAGAATGAGCAACAAAATGTACAAATGGATTACAGTTACTACTTACACTCTCATTTGTACTACAACTGCCTTAGCATTGACAACTTGTTGGCTGTTCATATGCTTGCAGCCTACTAACAAGGTGAGCAGTTGCTGTGACGCTATACAGGTTTGGGAAAATAATTGGTACAAAGTCTATTATGCCTTAATGGCATTTGTGGAATACGTGTCCGTGTTTGTTGTTGCAGCTGATACCATTACAAAACGAATTCGCACCAGCAGGTCTAGCATCGTGCCAAGCGAAGTGGCTCACGTCAATGTTCATGGCATCATTGCCAAGGATGAACAGTCTGCCTTGTACCTATCCGTGCTTGCCAGAGCTGCAGTTCAAACAAGTTCCATAGTTCAGGACACGAAAGCGAAATGGTTGCAAACGTTTTTAAGCTACCTATGGGTTTTGGATGTTTTATCGTTCTCATTTTTTCCGCTCTATGTTTTGACAGGAACAATGTTCAAATGGCTACTTAGCGGTGCTGTTTAAAAACTGGTCACTGTGCCAACAACGTTGTCTGTTGGATTTACGTGCATTCTTAAATAGTCAGACAGACGTACCAGTCTCAAGCTGCGAATTTGCAAGCTTTATAGGGCTTCCTGGCATCATTTCTGCCGAAGAAAAACTGTTCACTGTTCAGCCAAATTTACGTGTAGATAATTATATTAGGTCTGCCAGAAAGTCTTAGGACACTAAGACAGTTTGTTTCCTTAAGTCCTGTTTTTCTTTGCCTGTTTGAGTTGTTGTGCGATGTGTTGTATATTAATGTATAGGTCGCGTTCCGTGCTATCGAACAGTACCTTCGGTTAGACAGTAGCTCACAGTCTTCGTGAGTTAGCTGAGTGGAAGCGTGGGCATGGACGAGAAACTGAGACCTGCAATTTTTTTCTTTACGAGTTCAAATCTCAGCGGTCTATAAGGGAAGCGGTCCGTAACATCAATGCAGCGTTTGGTCCAGGCAGTGTCTCCAAATCGACAGCGGGATATTGGTTCAGGAGATTCGCAAGCGGCTGTGAGAGCTTGGAAGGTCCGCCACGGACCGGTCGCCCTTCAAGGTTCGATAACCAAGCCTTGAAGGAGCTAGTGGAGTCGGACCCAACGCAAACCCAAGATGAGATGGCAGTGAAGTTTGGTGTCAGCCGACAGACAATATGTACTCATTTAAAGCAGCTGGGGAAGGTGAAGAAGTTGGATAAGTGGGTCCCCCACGAGCTGAGCGAGAAGCAGATGTTCAGACGACTTGAAGTCTGCTCTTCTTTGTTGAGTCGGAACGAGACGGATCCATTTCTTGATCAGATTGTCACTGTAGGTGAAAAGTGGGTCTTATATGACAATCGGCGGCGATCATGGCAGTGGTTGGACTCAGATGAGCCACCGAGAAGGTTTCCCAAGCCGCCTCTGCACCTGCGAAAGACAGTGCTTATTGTTTTTTGGTCCCACTTCGGCATCATTCATTTCAAATTCCTCAAAGCTGGACAGTCGATCACGACGGACAATTATTGGCATCTACTCGAAGCAGCCATGGAGCAACTGTTGGAAAAAAGCCGGCATTGGCGAACAGACGCCGGGCCATTCTCTTACAGGATAACGCGAGACCACACGTCGTGAGAAAAACGCTACAAAAAATTAGCGAACTGGGGATAGAACCT
The DNA here is from genome assembly GCA_000797535.1 of Trichuris suis. NCBI lineage: Eukaryota > Metazoa > Nematoda > Enoplea > Trichinellida > Trichuridae > Trichuris > Trichuris suis. Next base: position 240,214 of record KN538387.1, on the reverse strand, counting down.
CTGCCTCACCCATCATATGCACAGGACCTGTCGCGAACAGATTATCACCTTTTTAAGCACCTGGAACTTCACCTACGCGGTAAAACCTTCGGAAATCAGGCTGATCTGGAAAATGACATCCTCCAGTTTTTTGAATCTAAGAAACCCGCTTTTTGCGCTGCGGGTACAAATGCACTTGTTTCACGTTGGAAACGCTGCACTGATGCCTGTGGTCCTTATTTCTAGTAAAAAGCTTCATCCTAGCTCGAGTTATGGCGTTTTGAATATTTTGATCAAAGTGTCCTAAGACTTTCTGGCAGACCTAATATTAACACTTTAAAAGCTGTATCCAATTAGAGGAATTCAACGCGGTGCAACTTGTATACATAATTTCATTCTTCCAAAGGCTATTCTGTATCATTAACAAGCTGTCTTCGAGATGAACTTATAGACTTTTCATTTCATGCGGTAACGACGGGGCAAAGTGAGCCCGAGAGCACTGCAATAAAAAAGGTCACAAGAACCGAACGGGTTGTATCTGTACAGGGCGTATACAACAGCAATACGAGCATTTTTAGGTGCTACTCTGCGTATTGGTAGGAGGCTGTCCACTAGCTGTTTCAGCTTTTCTTTTCTTGGAGCTGTTAAAAACTGTCGAGTCGGAAATAAGCATTTTGAAAAGCACGCATTTAAGATTTACCTCTATCATCTAAATAGCATAACACTTTCCCTGTTCGTCCTACTACTAATGACTAATTGTGGAACAAATGGCTACATCACGGTAAGCATAGAACGCTAACTTGCGCAAACAGTTTGTTCAGTTAAGTGTGAATACTGAAGCGGACGCTTTACAGTAAACGCCAGTATGAACGGCATTGATGCAGCGACTGAACGCCGAGCACAAAACCACACTGAACTTATGTTCGTCCCAAAGCCGCTTCAGACTAACAAATTGTTAGTAAATATTAATGCATGATTAATTACCACCGCTCAGTGGCACACGATACGATTTGATTTGACTGATGGATGGTTCAAACTTTTAATGAACTGGGCCTCCTTTCTCACACTTTGCTGCTGAAAAGCAATATGCTGCCTAAAACAACAACAGAAAACTGTTAATCTTTATCTGCCACTTCGGAAAGATATTTCTCGATCTCCTGTAGGCTTAGTGCGCTAAAAACATGACAGTACGTCAAAACGGCCTCTTACGAATAGCACACCTACCGAAATTCCGGCTGATCCGTGGTCAGTACACAAATTTCCACTTCGTCGGGACGCAAGTCGATGCCAACACTTTCTTGCAAGCATTGTATAGCGCACTAAAATTGATTAACTAGTTGCACTAGTACGACTGTTCTCCTACTTACGTGAATAGTTTCATTGTGTTCGAGTGGTTTATCCTTTTTTATTTTCTTTTCTAGGAAATTTTTTGCTTGAGGCGACTTTGTGCCTAGACTAATAGCGGAAAAAGAACAAGTATATCCAGCTGGATCTGTTATGTGTATCAGAGGGCCTTTTTCTGTATCAATGGCAAACAAAATCATCGCTGAAAATTAAGAAGTCGATAAACATGCTTAACTGATGGAAATTACGAATCGTACAGCATCCAAGAGGTCTGAGCTCAGCATTTTGTGTGTAAACTTGGTTGATGTCCGCCAACCTTTTTGCTAACATGTCAACTGTAATTTCGTAACCGTAACGATAATTCCACTTCGCAGCTTCGTATCGCGCACGCTGCACTTGCGAACGACAATCAGCTATTTGAAAAATATAAAAGTTCGAAGAAAGAATGGTCCACCCTACTTACCCACAAGGCCAACAACAGTACAACCAATTCTCTCGGTCAGACGAAACATATTCGAAACAGTACGAGCGTCCATAAGCTTATCCTGAACACTATCATTAGTAAATAAACACATTGTTTGAAGGTGAATACCGGAACCCTTTTTTGAACTATAGCACAGATGGTGTTCTTGCCCTTCACCGCAACCGTAGTCAAATTTACGGAGAAAACTGCTTTAAAAGCATACTCTGAAAGAAAGTATATCAAGTGTGGTACTGAAGCCTGCTTCTAGGAAGTATTACTAAAGCATACTACCGCCCCTTAACTCTTAACGTAGCATCCTAACAAACGATAATATTAATAAGTGGTAACCCCACGAAACATCTTACCTGGACAAAAACGAACAAGTTTGAAAGCCAAATTTAGAAGTACTCAAGCAAACGTACCAACTTGATAAAGTCGTCCTTCGGGAGAAAAAATAGTGATCTGTCGATCGAAACCAGCCGAAGTACCTCTGGACATGGTCTAAAATGCTAACAATGTAGTCGACATGGTGCAAAACCAATACATCGAAACAGAAAAGTTCGCTGGCACGCAAAGTTACTAGTTCCTCACAGCGAGAACAGATCTAATCGTTAACGAAAATACAAAAACAATACTCCACAAAATAGGCAGCACTAACATTGCATACAACAATACTGAGAGATCCTCGCTATTCTGTACCGGTACCTGAAGACCTACAGTAAGCCATTAAAGTACGACCTTTGTAGAAGAAACCTAAAAAGCAAGGGCAAATCCCAAAGTAACCGAAGGAGCGCAGTAGGGCAGTGTCTGACTTGACTTTCTAAAATAAAATTGGCTCTCATAAAGTGCAAATTATGGAAGATTTCATGCCCTTAAGCGCAGCAACCGAAGATTCGGTCGTAGTTGCCTCAGTTTTAGGGAACAAGAAATGTGGCTCCATGAAAATTGTTAAATTGTATTGAGACATGGCAAAATATTCGTGTAGGAACAAAGCGAAATCGTTTCAGAACAGGGGCAAGATTTTTGTTGAAAAGGATAAGAATACAGTTACATTGAAAATATAGCTTTTCTGAACAAGGGGAAAACATTTCAGCACTGTGCAGAAGGACAACCTGCGTGTAATTATCTTTCGTCTGTGATTGCTGAGGGTCCGGGACGAGCCGTCTCTCCCGACATTAGCGCAGCATCTGACACGCCCATTTGCCAATGAATGAGCAATTATTAGTAAAGTGACATAGCACAGCGTTATTTTGAATTCCTAGACAATCCGTCATCGATGACAAAGGAACAAGAACGTTCCTAGAAATCGATGCAAACGATAACGTTGCCATTTGTCGTTTTATTACTGACTGCTCATCCATTTGCCGGCAGGCATTTATGTCGTCTAAATCAAAACAGTGAAAACGATTAAAGTTGGTATCAGGCGAGCAGCGTAAGTACAAAACCTAAACGCAGGCCGTTTTTATGTGTTCGCAAGTCATTGCTTACAGTATACGTGCATCAGGGTAGAGGTGCTTTTCACGCTATTGTGCCCGCTGATTCCTGTTTCGTCGTTGAAGGTTTACCGTAGGCATTTTAGGTTATTTTAAATGATTACGTACTGCGTAGGTACTTTGTTTAAATGTTAGGATACCATTGGAGTATTTAGATGTTTGCTAAGTTTTTCAATAATTGTAGCGTTCTGTCCTCTTCGTGGAACCCCGTTGCGTGCATCAAAAATCATATAGTAAATCATATAGTAAATCAGCTGGTCATTCTTCATCAGTACACCAATGTTAATAATTTTAGGAACTTCCAAGATGAAAAGAATGCAGATTAAGCGGTGCAGCGATTTCAACCCTTCTTTTGTTTTTGAAGAAACTAGTGATCAAATTTTTGAAGAGAAAATGAAATTCATTAAGGATATGGCTAAGCACGGCACTGCAGTTGACTTGGACTCGCACATTAAACGTGCCAGAAAAAAGCGCGTCGAAGTATTGGAAACATAACTTCCCGTAGCTTCTTAATTCCTGCCTGTCTTAGAAGGATGAGCAACCTTCCAATGACAAGACAGTTTGTCTAAGCACTGATCGACGTGTCAGTCAAGTCGGCGGCGATAAATCAAGAAACGATGATGCAAACTTTCAAAATGTTCCTGGTTATTGAATTTAGTTCATGTCTGTTCGTTTGTGAAGTATTTAAGTTGTAGACATCGTCCGTGAGAAAAAGAAGAATGTCGTCGCAAAGGTTTTTGTTTTCAATTGATCATTGCTTGTAATGTTCTAAAGATTTAGCAAAAGAAAAAGGACGACTTTTTCCAAGCAGGTGTTGCTCTTGATGTGCCCTTAACTTTCGAAGAAATGAATTTGTCTCGTATGATTGCCAGAGTAAGATCACATTTTAAAAATCTTCGTTTGAAACATTCTACTTCGTCAGGCTATATCATCTATGGGTTACGTCCATCCTACTCCTGTGCAAAGCGCTTGTATTCCCATCGCTTTGCTAGGCAAGGATCTTTGCGTGTGCGCTGCTACAGGCACAGGTAGTGTGGATTTTGCTTTGATGGTTTGCACGAGATCCTGGGTTGATGCTTAGGTAAAACCGCAGCCTACCTCATTCCCGTCTTGGAGCGGCTGTTATTCCGACCATGTGGAGCACGCATGACCAGGGTTCTGGTGCTACTACCGACTAGGGAGCTGGCTATTCAAGTATACGACACAGCACTGCGACTTGCTCAGTTCACCAACATAACCTTCGGTCTTAGTTCCGGTAGGCAGTTTTCTTAATCGTTTCTAGCATTTCCTGTCATTGTAAAGTTCTTTATGTGTTGAAACCGTCTTGTCGTAGGTACAGTCAGTGTTAATCCGCAAGAAAAACACAAATGTTTATTAATATGAATGAGCACTTTTTAATCACAAGGAAATAGGGTGCTACATTTCAAAAATGGCTGAAATTTTGAAATTGATCTGTTAAAATAATTAACGCAGACTCTGAAGGCAAGATGCAGTTAGTCCTGAAAGCTGCGTTAGCAAAATTTGTTGTCCGAAAGAAAGACTCTGAATTAAGTGATTATAATTCACATTTCAGGATCTGCTGCTTTGTGAAGGGGCCATAAAGTTTTACTTTCTTCTACGGTTCTTCCCGTTCAAGCAATTTTATTAAATAGATCTTTCGGAAAAGTCTTTTCCCCCACCAGCATTGCAGATCGATTAGGCAAAGGATTTTGCCTTACCATCTTATCTCATCATCCAGGAACAGAGGTGTGAAACTTTTCTGCCATAGTATTGGCTGAATCATTCTTCCCTGAAATGCATTTGTTGAGAAGATAACCTGTTGAGAAGATTTCCTTTGGTGCCGTCGTTGTGCCCTTCGGTTAAACAGCAGTGACCTGCTCTTTTCGTATTCCAGGGCGCATTTGCTTCTAGACGTCACCCTTTAACCCTTCGGTCAAAGAAAACCTCTCTTGTTTTCTCATTACAAAATCCGTTCGCTGGATCTTGTCCAAATGCGCCCGGTATGCACACTATTGCAGCCATAATGCTGCTGAAATAACAGGAAAATTTGAATTCCTATTAGTCAGAATCCCCTGTTGGTTACGATTAGTGTACGCTACCAAGGTTAAGCCAAAAATTGACTACCGTTTGACCAACAGAAGACTGTTCGGCAGGACCGTTTTCTCCTCGCCACTTCCGGATACGGTAAGTGGCCTCTTAGAAGTTCACTCCTGTTGGTCAAACGGGAATTTATTCTTAGCTTAAGCTAAGATGACGTACGCTTCTCAGGACCATAAGGGCACTGTGACCAATAGGAACTTAAAGTTTCATGTTGTTTCACCTCCATTACAGCTGCTGTGGCGTACATAACAGAGCACACTTCGACAAGGCCAGGCCAACGGATCCTGGGATCAGAAAACAACAGATAACCGTTCTTTGACCAAAGGATGGAAGAGGTCAACGGACCCTGGAATACGAAAACGATAGGTTACTGCTGTTTAAGTGAATGGTACAACGACGGCGCCTAAAGGCCAACCGAGTCATATATGACAATGTAATCGTGGTGGAATCAGCTGGGTAGCGTTGTCCAACCAATCTCAAACCACGCAGTTCGTTGCGGCAAAAACGACGGCGGCCTAAAGCCCGTGATCGTTCCCCTCCCCTTTCTTCTTCTTTGAAGTTTTGAAGTCCCGGATGCTCAGCACTTTTCCCGCATACACCGTATATTCAAGAAGCGTTTAAGGCTTCAAGTAATTTTTTCATTTTTCCATCGTTGCGTTCAACTCTCTAGGAGCAGAGATGTTTTGTTAGGTTTCTTAATGCGAATTCTTTCCTAGAAAATCAACCAGCCATCGTACGACAAGAATCCTTCAAAATCGCTTTTATAAAAATTTGGGGCTGATTGCACAATTTACCTTTTAGCGACAAGAGATGGGAACAAGGTATTTTCAATGAGGGAACGTAAAAGTTTTGGCAATTACTTTGTCCGTCAGCTGAACTGGTGCAGTAACATTTGGTGCAAGAGAGTCGGCTTCCACATTTTCTTTTTAGGGAAAAACTGCCAATCGATATAACGGACGGTTGTCCGTCGACAGTAGCGCCTGTTTTACTAGTTAGTTTGGCGACCTTATCTTTAGCGGCATAAACCTGCTTTGAAAGCACTCCGTGAACATTGCGCTGTTTATCCAGCTTTTCTTACTTGTGTAGAGTCCTGGAATAGATTTGAACTGTTGTTCGTTTGAGACGACTGAGTTGCTGAATGGAGACGGACTGCTGTACATTGCACTTGTTTAATATTACGCGTAGAAGGTGATGGTCCATTTCAGGTGATCTCAGTCATTGATAAATTATTGTACGCTTGAGGGAATTTAGTGTTGGCAGTAGAAAGTTAATGTTTGATATTACATTTGCGAACTAAAGTTGCCGAGTCAAAAAATGATGCATTTTTAACAGTCATTCGGTTACCTGAAGTTTTCCATTAAATGCATACAATTTCCTGACGGATGCGTAAGGTTTACTGTTTTTTCCATAAGCAACGGATTTATTAGGCTTCGAACTTTATGACGTAGCTTTCGGAAACAATCTTTTTCCCTCTTCAGCGTCCACGTGAAATAAATCATTTATTCTACGTAGACGTTGGGAATGGGTAAAGATTGTTCCCGGAAGCTGCACGATGAATTTTGAAGTCCAATAAATCTGTTGTTTCTATAAAAAAATGAAAGTGTTCTGTTGTCCAAACGGGTTGGGGTCAAAATCCCGAAAGTCGAAATCCCGACAGTCGAAATCGCGAAAGGTCAAAATCCCGCATGGGTCAAAATCCCGATAGGTCGAAATCCCGAATAGGCCGAAAATGCAAAGCGTGGCCTTGTTTAGGTTGTGCATTGGCATCTTCTAGTTTTGGATTAGTCGAAATGACTCCTTCAGCATTTGCGGGTCACCTATGAACACAGCTGGTTTTTTTTCAGCAGTGCAATTTTTTTACTAACCGTAAGAAGGCAAAGAGATCAAGACGGTTAACAAAACTAGAGGAAAACTAGATGTCAATGCACAACTGAAGCAAGGCCACACTTTACAGTGCACTTTCGACCTATTCGGGATTTGACTTTCGGGATTTTGACCGCCACCGTGTCCAAACTGCCCCTTAAGGTTCTACTGTAGCTGCCTCTGTTGCAAAGAAATATTTCAGAAACTCCTTAAACTTAGATTGTTTAACTCGGAAAACGATGAGTGGCACTTTTCGAATTAACTGCTTCCGTCTTCTTCGGCTCACAACTATTAGTATTAATTATAGCGTTTCAATAGTTCGTTTGTTTTCATTCATAAACGTTTAGTTCTATTTGTTGAATATGTGACACTCTTGACGGTTCTTTCGAACTTTTACTATCTTGTGCAGATGAAACCGTTTATCGAAAGCAAAAAGATTTTTTACAGATCTTTCGGGACCAATGAGCAGATGTCAATGTTCCACACCGATGACGAAAATGTGCTGATCCCGAAAGCTCCGTAAAATATTTTGCCGAGCAGTTGCGTCTTTGAAAACGTAGTTTTTTGGTACAGGACATTAGTACTTCGTGTAGAGTATACAGTTTTATTGTTACCGTAATGTCCCCTTATAGCAATCAACGAAGTTTTTGTCCGGAGTTTTCAGGTTGGGCCTTAACCCGTCTTCAGCTGATAGGCAGTGACAATGGTCTATTTAAGCTTGATGACGTTTTGATTTCAATTTTATCTCTTATATTTTTCAACTATTCATGTTGCTTGTGACTCTATCAAGCTTTTTTCCAAGCGTTTCTTCGTTACGTGCTCAATCTTCGCTGATTTATGTTCTCACCTTCTCCTTGAGCAGTTTACGAAGTTGCGTATAAATAATAATATTAATAATTTTGAGCTCTTTTGAAATTTCATTAAATCGATGGTTACGGATAGCTCAAAACCGTTTATTTCTACTTGTTGTGAAAACCGGATGTTCCTCGGAGCTTTCGGGGCTCTTCGCGCTCCGTTGTCAACGATAACAGGTTGTTATAAGTTAAAAGTTGGATCATTTCATTTTTTGTTAAGATAGCTCCCTGAAATCGAATTAATAGCATTGATATAAAGCTATCTTAGCGATCATTCCTCGTCCATAAAGGTTATATATTGTCTTTGGTTGACTTACTCAACATACAGTATTTTATCCTGTTAAATAACGTATGAAATCGACTTGTATTGAAAGCGAATCATGGTTTTAGATATTGCATGCATGTTGCCATCATTTACCCCACATGTTCTTATGGTTTTAATGGATGCTACTGTGCACGGGCTTATTATAGTGGTAAATCCGTAATGCATTGGACCCTTGCGCTCCACTTTCTTATTATGCCTGACAAATCTACGTGCTAATAAATATTTCGAAGTTACGTCACCGTATTTTTGATTGTAAAATTGGATATAGAAGGTGAGCGATCTGAGCGAAGTTTCTTTGGCGGTGCTAGATGCTTATTGTTCCAGTCTGCTCTAAAGTGCACCTACAGTTGGGGTTATGTTGCTCGAAACTACGTGGCAGATAATGTAAATGTAGTCAGTATTTCCTTACTAGCGTAAACGCATATCCCAGACGCTTTGTGTGTTTGCGATAAAGTGATGATGTAAGTGAGCTACGTGATTAAAAAGTGGGAATGTTCTTGCTTGCGCAGGAGCTAAAATTAATCCATGCGTAAAAAGCTTATAAATCCGCTCTAAACGGTACAGAACATTCCGTTATCAAGTTTACTGTTAGCTCTGCAAGAGCCATGGCAGTTCGTCCATGCTAGTGTTCAAAAAGCGGCCGTACCTGGCAATCTCGATCAACGCCAACCCAGCAAACGCTGCTGCTAGAATACAAAGCACGCTGTAGCTCCAGTTCTGTATAATATAACCACCGACAAGGGGGATAGTGCATTGGAGTAGCCATTGAGTGGCCCTTGCTAAACCGGACGCTTTTCCTAGATGGGATCGTTCAACGGTCCCGATAAGCTGTGCCATCACCTCGGCTGTGGCAACCGCGTTGCTTACAGTTTGTAGAATCATAAGGAGCACTGTGAACACGTAAGATTTTGCCACTGTCAAAAGCAGATAGCTAATCATCAGGCAGCCAAATGCAATTTCGACCAACGTAGTAGGATCGAAGTTATGCTTCAATTTTCTGATTCCATAAAAGTTCATGAACAGTATGGCGGAGCCTAGAATGCAGAAGAGAACTGTCGCGTCTCCAGGTGTTTCTGAGTGCCTTCTGACTATGTGCTGCCAAGTAACTATCTCATAACAGATCACAGAAGCTGTCAGAAGTGCTTTAAGGCCTATGCACTTGATCAAACGGTCGTTGTAGGCCATCTGCCAATATTGGTGCAGCTTGAGCTTAGCTGTCTGAACTGGAGAAAGCTTATGGGTTTCTGGTAGCAAGTAAATAACTGGTGGGAGTGTGCAAGCGAGGGTAAAAAAGCTGTTGAAAAATTGTGCAGTTCGGATATCATACAAAACAGTCATTTTGCCAGCAAGAAAAGGACCAATCATCAAACTCGCTCCTGCTGGTATTGACAGTTTGAGTAGATCTGCTGTACGTTCGCCTTCGCGTGTTATTGTGGACACGAAAATTTCAGTTAGATGGTCAAAGTGAAATCCAAGTCGAAAAGTTTGAGCTAAAATAAATGACCAGTATCCTTTAGAACTTGCAATGCAGAAGTAGTACACGGAGGTAGAAATAGCAGATGATATAAGGCAAATTTTGAGGCCATATATGTCGATAAGGAGACCGATCAGAAATGCGCCTATCATATTCCACAAATTCCCCAGAGCGTGTATAACGCCAATATCGACCATAGCTAGGGGCGGTTGAACCTCCCATTCTAGGAAAGGGAACAGCAAGTTAGTCCATTGCACTCCAATGTGCCATACCGCGGATACTAGGCAAACGTATAAGAAGAGCTTCTGTCTTCTATCCATCTGTCCAATTATAAGACTGTGTCTTTCTTCTTGTCATTCGCTTTCGGCCCCGTCAAGCCGTTCTCGTAAATAACTCTGCAGACATTTACTTCGTGTTAACTGCACGATGCAGCAGCCTTCAAATAAAACCGGTTCATTCACATTCGTGTGACCTGTGCCGTCCTTGCGCGCGTCGTATGGTGTCCAATTGTTTAAGGTCGATCGTCTATGGTTGGTTGAATGTTAGTTTTATGACTCAATGTAAATATGAGGTGTATCCTCCTGACGACGCTCGAAGCAAACACTACTATGTATGGCGAGAGAAGGTGCATTTGTGATACCGTTTGCTTCTCATTGCAGCGATTTTGAGATGGACTAGTTAGACGGGTTATTCAACAAGATGCGTGACTGGAACAGAGAGTACATGACGCACAATTATGTCGATTTTGTTTCCTTTTTAAAGAAACAATGCGTTGAGATGGTGGACATTTTTCAGTATGCTCTTCTTCTATCGGCGTGCGGAATTTACTCAACGGGAACGTGCGATTCCTTTTCACTTCAAGTGGCAGCCACTGCAAACCTGCACTCGTTGTATTGGTAGTTAAGGCTGTAATTCGAAAGGTCAACCATAGTAGTCGTAGCAGGATAGCGTTTATTATTATGCCTCTGTTAACACTTTAGAAATGTTATCGCTTTTCATGTCATTTTGGAAGGAATTACGGCTGAGACCGTTAAATCTACATTTAACGGGTTCCAGTTGCATTCCTCTCCAACATGAAACCTTAACCCCGTCAAAACAAGTCCAATTTCCAATTGTCATGTCATCGGTCAAAGTGAGCTGATAGTGTTCAGCTGAGCGAATTAAATCTGATAAGGTTCACGTCGAGTACGTGTTCCACTCTCAGCGATTCTTTGCATCCGCAGAACCTTTGGCTGAGCACTGTGTGTCAAAAGTTGCTTGTGAGAGTTCAGCAGTTTTGGCGTATAAAAAATTGATTTCTTTTGGGATGATTCGCAATATCACAAGTTAGCCGTGCAATGGAGCGATCCCTTTCCAACTCGTTTTACAGAAACATTAAAACTTTTGAAACTCTTACTTGTCATTGTATTTTTTACCTCATATTTACCCTTTACTACCAACGAGAGTAAGTGCACTCTCCGTTGGGATATTGTTGCAGCAAAGTATCAGTCGCGAAACGGCGTCCGGTATAGGTGGTAAATACTTCGTTGACAATTGGCGTAGGTTATGAGCGCACTGTGGTTTGACAATTGCTGAACTTCAGCTTGACGAAGATAGGGCAAGTTGTCTTATTAATAGTTCTCTTGACGTTCTGCGTGCGTTCAACGGTGAAGATATTTCCAAAACCTAATAAGCAGTAAAGTGGATCATAAAAAGCAAAGCAGCCGTCTAAGTTATTTCATACGTGATCGTGTTATGCCTTCTGTTTCCCTCATAGACTGATTTAATAGTACGGTGCATACTCGACCGAGAATCCCCTTTGTAGGTGCCTAAGGCTTCCTTCGGTTAGTTGTACTGTTTTGCCGACTGTCTGCCATTAATCAATAGTTTTCGTAGTCTCGGAGTGAGGCCTCGTTATTACGAAAATAGTCCGAATCTTCAAAGGCATTAAGCAATCCAGTAAAGTGTTCCTTATTCCAAGGTATATTGTTTGTCGTTCGCAGGCTATCATGCGGCCATGTCTTTTGTTAACTTTGACAGATAGTCCGCCTGAGTGGAAAATAACATTACCGCCCATTTTTTGCTTATAGGTTGTAATTTAACTTTTTTGTTAACGCTGATCTACTAGAATGTTGTCTTGCTTTACTGTTCCCTGGGAGGAAGCCCTTGAACTGTTTTCAAGTGACCGGCTAAACGGATGACTAATGATATTGAAGAAAGATTCATTTCCGAAAGTATTCTGAAACGAATTGGCAGCAGCGACTGGAATCGGAACTAATTGCTTTTTTAAAACCTTTTTGTCATATCGCTCTTCATCGTTGGCCTGCTTTTTTATTTTAATTTCTTCCGCCACTCGATAGTGAACTAAACGACTGTGCAGTGTCATGGATGCAGCGCACAACTGTGCTTTAATTAGGAAAGCCATTTTATTTTAGCTTTTGTGTTGAGGCACTTTCGTTCTCTGAGCGCCTGCATCGTATAATATAGTCATTTTGTTAGCAAGAAAATGGCTTTGCAACATTCACGACTCCGCAGCGTTTTTAATTTTTGAAATTGGCCAACGTGAAAGCAAAGGCCCACTACGGTATCAGAAGTGGCAAATGGCGTTGTAGCGAGCAGACTGACTCGTCCTCTTAGTTCCTTTGAAGATAATGAAGTGTTCATGTGGTGATTATTGAATTTGAGTCAAACCCATCAAGTCAGACAGATCAGGTCTGCTCCTCAACTTTCTTCCATTAAGCTGATTGTTTTCCTTTTTGAAAATATTGCGCAATTCTGAATGCAGACTTTAGTATTCGAGTGGTTTGTTGGCAGAGTGTTTGGTTGGTACGTGGAATATTATTGCCATTGTCGTTCAGCGAAGCAAATTTCTTGATGCGAAAACTATTATAAAACTAAGATGAAGAATGCGTTTCTGTTTGAAACACATTTCATTATCAAGTTTGAAGTGGACAAGCACACCGTAGCACCAAACGAATTTAGTATGCCTTTTTCTAGCGAAAGCGTTACGGTGGCTTTGTCACACTAAGATTTATAAATAAACAGTTTTCGGTTTGAATACGTAGCGTTTAGTAATGGGTGCGTAAATTTTCATGGTAAAGCTTCTGTACGGTGGGACCCGTTGATAATCAAGTTTTACTCCGGTGCTTTTGGGTCCAGTGATGATAGGTCAAGAGTGGACCCGAAAGCGCCGGAGTAAAAACTTGATTATCAACGGGTCCCACCGTACAGAAGCTTTACCATGAAAATTTCCGGTTTCACGAAAATATGTAATAATCACTCTTACATGTACTAGCAGACAGCTTCTGTTCAGTAAACTGCGCTGTGACAAAGGCATAGTAGTACATCTGTTCCACGGTTTCTTTTCAATCGAAATGTCATTGCCCTTAGTAACCATGTTACAAAACATTTTGAAATGTGATCCTGCCAAATTGCTTTCTGAGCAGTTCCTTTTTTTTATTTACAATTACAGTGAGCATTGAATGATGAATTCTCTAGTCAGTCAAGTCGTATTTCGCTCTGTTTCCTTTTATCCTTGAAAATCTATTATTACATTTAAGTCCCTTGATAAGTCGTTCCATGTTAATGAAGGCGTTTCTCAAGTCTTCATTTTTTGTTTTTACCTGTGTCAGTATTAAATGCGAATCCAGTTTAGATGTAGTCGCATTCCGCGTTTCTGAATCGAGAAGACCAAGCAAGCTACGAAGTCAATGTATTCAGTTTTTTGCAATGTTAAGATGGTTCTTTCAACTGAGTTTATTGTAACCGTAATTTAAATACTGCGTTTGAAACTAGCGAGCCTATCTGTGTGGTATTATTGCCTGTTGAAAGTCACTGCGTTTCTAACTGCTATCTCTGAGAGTTACCGTAGTGTCTTGAAATCTAAGTGCGATGTATGTGTAGCGGCGGCTTAAATACGGAAGCGTGCTAGAAGCGTTGAACGCTTAGTTTATATTAAGGTGGAAAATATTTCCATTTGAAGAGTTTTGTTTCTTGGTGTTGATTACGGCTCTGTTCTGTTGTTAAGTCGATGCCAAGTAAAAATAAGAAAGCTCTTAATCGTACGGGAATTCGAAAAACAGAGTTTTCGGGACTTCGCACCAAAATAGCAACAGGATAAAGCCGCCGTAATCACCATCATGAAACCAGGTTCCTGTTATCAAAGAAGCTCAATCTTCAAGGTTTGTTTCTTGCTTCGGGAACTTTCCCAAGGTTTTGTCTCCAGGTTTTAGTTTCTGTTGTTGGCAAAAGTCTTCGCTTTTTGCGGATACTCTTTACTTCTTTCCTGCGGGGTACCAACTGTAACCGTGAATATAGCAAATTCTAAATCTTTTGAAGATGGGGCAATTCACAACGGATCTTGTACATAGCAAGTAAGATAAAGGTTTAATTGCTCCGTCGTAAAATGCAAAAGCCCGTGCCTTACTATCTTTCGCAAACAGCGGAACCAGATGTGTTCTGAAGGCTTCGACAAATCTGCCTTAACCGTTCTTTTATTTACTACGTTATAAATCCTGGAATGTCTGGAAAATGGATTTTACAACTTTTCACATGTAAAAGGAGAACAATTCCCTCTTGTTTGATGTTGCGTAGCTTGTGAAACGGTGTGTTCAGAGCTCTGTGAATGCAAGCATCGTAGCAGGGTTCGCCTGTTTACTTGTAACTGCCTGTCTGAAAGCATTTTTCAAGCGTTTATTACAAATGGAAATTAGCACTAGTTGCGAAAAATAAAAAATTATCTTTACATTGTAGGATAGAAATAACCTATTTTATTGTCCAGTGTACATTTTTTTATTCTTTATTTACGGTGATTTTTTTGGAGAGGTTCTAACAGATTATTATTCACGCTTTCAAGTACGCAGTCTTATGGACTACGATTGTGCCTATACCTTTAGGTGGCATGAACTTGAAGTCACAAATGGCGTTGTTGCGCTCATGTCCAGATGTCGTTATGGCCACTCCAGGTCGGTTGATCGACCACCTGCGAAACAGTCCCAGTTTCAACCTTTCGAACGTGGAAATTTTAATTTTGGATGAAGCGGATAGGTAGTTTGTTTTTGCTAACTTCATTATCAACAGCGGTTTGGTAATATTTACAAGTAGAGCAATAGGAACTTTTATGATATGCGTGTTCTTGCGCATGCAGCAAGTAGATTGATAGCCTTGATTTAAAGGATGCTCGACGAATATTTCGCTGAACAGATGAACGAGGTGTTGCGTCTCTGCTCTCCAACTAGGCAGACAATGCTGTTCTCAGCGACTATGTCTGACGAGGTATTGTCATAAGTATTTGCAGCTGGTAACGTGAGCATTTGTTTGTTGTTCGTCCACCAGGTGAAAGACTTGGCTGCAGTTTCATTGCAAAAGCCAGTGAAGTTGTTCATAAATGAGAACACGGAAATTGCTCTGAATCTTCGCCAAGAGTTTATTCGTATTCGCAACAGTCAAGAGAGAAGCCGCGAATCTGTTTTACTGGGTATATAGCCAATTACTTACTATTGTTGCTAATTTGTCTGCATCAGTGATTTCATATTTATTCATATCAACACAGTAGTAGGTGATAATTGTTTATTGCACCTGCTAGAGCGGTTACTTTATTTCAGCCCTGTTGAAGCGCACTTTTCACGATCACGTTCTGCTTTTTGTACAAACTAGAATTCTTTGTCATCGCTTGCGCGTACTACTTGGTTTGGCTGGAATTAAAGTAGCTGAATTACATGGGAAATTGGCGCAAGCTCAGGTAGGCTATAGAGCTCCTCTTAATACGTCGTACGCGCGTTCTTATTGCCCTTTGGCAGCGCCTAGAAGCGCTTGGCAAGTTCAGGAATGGTGAAACTGATGTTCTAATAGCCACTGATGTCGCCGCTAGGGGCATCGATGTGGAAGGCGTTAAGACGGTAGGAAGTTAGATACTTAGCATTATTGGTTGCTTTACCTGATTTTTTCAGGTTATCAATTTTAGCCTGCCATTTAGTTTCAAGCAGTATTTACACCGCGTTGGTCGAACGGCAAGAGCTGGAAGAAGCGGAAGGGCTGTATCCTTGGTCACCGAGGAAGACAGAAAAGTGTTGAAAGAGGTAGTCAAACATTCCAAGACAACGATCAAGCAACGCGTTATAAACCGAGGTGAGCTGATTTGTTTCTACTGAAGTAGGCAAAAACATTGAACACTTTAGCCGAGTTGTTGAAAAATGTTTGATTCAATTTCAGAAGTTGTGGACTACTATAGAAACCTGGTTATCGACTTGGAGGAAGATGTCAAGCATGTTATGGAGGAAGAAGAAAAGGAACGAGAAATAGCAATTGCTGAAAAGGAGGCTAAGGTGGCTCTGGAGCGGCTGTCGACAAATCATGGTCAAGATGAAGATGACCATGGAAGAAGAACGTGGTTCCAGGCTGAGCGAGCGAGCAAGGAGCAAGATGGTAATAGGCTTTTGGCACAGTCGGAATGCTTCATTTGCGGCTACTATAGATAAAGTGACAGCACTTAAGAAATTTTACCTTAATTCTCGAGTTGGTACGCTGTATTTGTTCTATGCTGACGAAGCGACTTCCTGTTAACGCAAATACAAATTGTTCATTTCGCTGCATATCATCATTATTACTAATAAAATGCTTCAGGATTGAAAAAAAGGACACGTATTCAAATGAAGGCTGGGAAGAGCTCGATTAAAGCAAGGTGGAGTAAACCGGATGCTGGACTTTCACGACCAGGTTAAACGATTAAGGTGAGCAGACGTGGTTTACTCTTCTTATTATTTTCAGAGAGAGTTAAAGGCAAAAGTAGTGGCGCTTCGACTTCCAGGTTCAAAGTGGAGATAAAGAAGAAGTTTCGTGCCCAATAACTCTAAGATAACGAACTCAATTAGAGCGATGCGGATGTCCATAAACTGATCCTCTGATCATTGTGTTGAACATCACATTTCGTCACTTGCGGTTGTTTATTTGTCTGTACATAAATTGAGTAATATATTTGATTTGCCGTCATTTACCTGAACATTATTGTCGTAAAGAAACCTTCACCAACCTACAGCAGATGGGTATGGGGACGAAGGTGCATGGGCAAAGATCCAAAGAATTTCCAAAGGATTTGTTTTCACTGAAACTCCACGGATCTAATTCAGTGCAGCGATATTTAAAGTTCTTTTTTGTTCTATGAAGTACGCCAAGTTTTAGCCAGTGTTCGACAATTTTGCAACATCAGTAACAGTGACAATTACAACAGCTGCAGACAAGGTAACAGATTTTGATCATAGCGTAAGAATAGTGAACTGTAAGCCTTTCCGGAAACTACTGAAGAGCTGGCAAACCTCAGTTTGCAATGGAAGCTATTAATACTTGCGCTACGTTACTGTTTGTGGAAGTGAAAATCAAATGTGTTATGTTTCGTATTAAAGACGCAACATTCACTAACGGGTGCATGTGGTTTCATGCTTGTTTACGGAGACAACTCGTTTATTTAAGTTGAGGTACATAGCTTCTGGGGACAACTTTTTTCCGTCATCAGCTTCTGTATAAACCATAGTTGCTCAACCTTTTCCGCGCCAGCGCCCCCTACTTCCTCTCTCGCTGGTATTCGCCCGGCATAACTCTTCCACCCGTTCTTATTTATTTTATGTCACCAGACTCGGTTATTCTGATCTCTAGATCATTTACACGGCCTCGGGAAAAGCAGAAAGCCAAATGATTGTTAAGTATGATGATTAAAGGATGCGCAGGTCCCTTCGCTATCAATTTAAACTGCACAGTTGTCATGACTGCATGCAACTGGTCGATCTGTTAATCGATGCAATTCAACCGCATAACCAATTGTTCGCAAAATTAATGTGCGTGTAACCTGTGTCCAGTACAATTTCAGCTTTCATTACGGTAAGCCATAGCAAACTAATTTGAAAATAAAAGATTTTATAACGGTGTTTTCAAATTTCATGATTTTAAAAGACGGAAAATAAAACCGTTTATTTAGTACTTACACACAAAAGCTAAATTTCCGGAGCTTTCGGTGCCTATCACGCTCCGTTGTCCTAGACAACGGAGCGTGATAGGCTCCGAAATCCGGCCATTATCGAAATTTTAAATAAGCTTTGACTCTTCTTCCTCAGATTTCCTTCACTAGAAGAAGTATACCGTTAAATACTTTAGCATGCAGCGAAATTTAGCGGCTGTTTCAAACGACATTATAAACGCGGCATTGGCTAATTCCACAACGCTAACCAGACAAGTTGATGAAAACGGTAACACTGCGAAGAAGCTTTGTCTTTGCTAGTTTGTTTGCTTCAAGTGCGTATCAGGCTCAAGATGGAGCGTAGAAAACGAGTAATACTGGCATCCATACTTATTCCTTGTTGCTTTTTCCTTTACTTCATTTTTATGATGGTGGTATTCTTAATAAGACGAAAGGTAAGAAATTGTCCGCACGCCATTTTGACAAATTAACTTGCACTACCATCAGTTTAAGCTTCGGATTCGTGAGTACCGCAAGTTAAGAAGTGCATTTGACGAGAAACAAGAAACACTTAGTTCACTGGGAAAGAGGAAGTGTCCAGTGGTGCAATAAGCTAATGTTAAATAAGTTTTAAAGGAATAATCGATCTTTATTGTTTAGGTTAATCCAAACTGGTGTCCTTCGTTAGCGTGGTATAGAAAGCACGCAGCAAAGAGAGCAAAGAACAGAACTGCCATGCCAGAAGTAACGGCCAACTCAACCGTGTACGGCAGTCGAGGTGTGGACGGAAATGAAGTTAACGTAGAACCGACAGGCGAAGCAGAGTAATGGAATACATTGCTTCAGTACTAGACGAACCCACAAGTAAATCAGTTTGATAAAATAAAATGCTTTGGACAACGCGGAAATATTAAATTGAGACAAGGAAACTTTGAAATATCCAAGGTTAATTACTACGGAGCTTCAAAGAGTGTTTTTGTCACTCAATCCTCCTAAGATGCTGATTCATTCTGCCTCAAGTTATATTAGTACTAATAAAAATAACAATACGCACGCAGCTCCTAGTTCACTGATAAACTAATTTCACCCTTTAACCAATGGCAGCAACCAGTGCTCACACATTAAAGGGAGTAGAAGCTGTTGGCTAAAGCCTAAGCTTCACCCTTTAGGACTTGATAATCAATTGAACACTGGAAGTTTATTTGCAGAACTTTTGTTAAACGATTATTTTCCAACAGCGCCGTTTACCACTCTGAGCGGAAACGCATTACCTGAAAAATTTATGCCCGTTCAAGGCTGTGCATTCATTTTAGGTCTACACCTAAAATGCAAATTTAGGTAGTGCTGCAAGTCTGATTTTGATCTGGAGTCTCTTGAAAATCAACTTTACTTTTCGCAAACTCATTCTTAAGGGTACCGAGCAGACTGAACGCGAATGTTTTGTAATAGCACGCTTTAGTAGTGCTGCTAAAGAAAAAATGTTCCCGCCTATGAACAAGCACTACAAATTCTTAATATCTCTTGACCGAAAAATCAAAATAAATACGCGCATCATTTGGCCGACAAAGAGGAAAGTGCGTATCGATATTACCGCATGGTGCATCCATAATGGTCGTGAAACTTTGCATTCCATAGGCGAAGAACGTTTAGTAGGAACTTTCGTTAGAAAAAGTTAAAAACGGAGAACTACATGTGCAAAAGAAAGGTATATACGAATTTCACGTTGAGATTAATGTAATAATACTAAATTCTTCGAGGCGAGTGTCTTGTGTTGCACCCGTTTAATACGCGAAACAATTTCGGAGCTTTCGGGAGACGCGTGCTGGCGTCTTCAGCCTCTTGACGGTAAACGGGACAACCACGGGAGCATTTTCTTCGTGGTCATAGTTTATACCGTCACGGTGGAACTAATCAATAACAATAAATTAATATCAAAAGACAATGAAATGGAATAAAAATATCAAACATTTGTCGGTTCACGGTATGGGCTTTTTGGATTTTCCCTTTTGAGGTTGTGGTCCCGAGTTGTCTGAAATAAATGTGTCTTTCATTCCAAGGAATGTTGTTCGCCATTTTTTATGGATTCACTGTTTCGAGCTTTTGCAACCTCATCAGACTGGGGTTGCATATAGTCGCAGCACGAGCATTTCTATATAGACCTACTGTTATGTAGGGTACAGGACATTTAGCCGCCGCCTATTTGGCCGACAGGCTTTTTCTCACCAGCACACAGGAAATTTGTAAGTTCACGCAGCCCCAACTGTGGTTCGAACTCGATGCTTCAGACACGTTGACGACACAACTTTAATATGAACGCACAACGAAAAAGTACATATGCTGCAACGTTCGTCCTTCCAATCAAAATCGGCAGCAATCGATGCGTCCCTGAAAATTCGAACAGGATTCCCATCAGCATGACGCGGTCTTTTATTACTTTAGAAAGCGTTACTAGTAATCCAATGCAAACTGCTTTCGGCTTAAATCCTTTCTTATCAGCGCTATATATTTTTCTCTGAATTTCAATTGCGCGGCGGTCAAACGTCTCGGCCGTCAAATGGCCAGCGGCCAGATAGTCGGCGGTCAAATGGGCGGGGGTCAAATGGCGGCGGTCAACAGACCGTGTTCGTGTTATGTATTAGTGGGGTATATGTCGAAATCCCGAAGGATGAAATCCTGAAGGTACAGAATCCCGAATTGACGAAATCCCGAAAACCAAATTACTTCACTAAAAGACGGGAATGGAAGTTGGGACTTGGGTTTCTTTACTACTGGAAAGAATTATATGCTGGGAGACAGTTTCTGGTGATACAGGAGTCCATATGATGAAAAGGCGTTAAAAAGAGAATGCCTTGCGATAGGAATGAATTTTCCTGATTGTTCTCTTCGCCGCTCTTCCCTCTTGGCGGGGAAGTGAATACTAATGCGGTCTAACATTTTATCTAAGAGCCGTTTGAACAAAGCGGAGTCTTTTTCCGTTTATAACAAATTACATGCGGATGAAGACACACGCCTACGCATCGGAAACTTCATTAAGAACACGGATTCGCTTTGTCGAAACCGGCATCGCCAAAGTGTTACGCGGTTCATTCGAGAGGCTTTCATGCAATTCCATGTCCCACTTTATGAAAGTAGTGTCCTACGATCACGCGGATGAGCAATTGCGAGAAATGTTACGAGCCACAATGAGTTAATACCTAATACTATAACAGCTCATGGACCATTAAGCATGAAGCAGATTTCATTGG
>KN538387.1:190887-207468 GCA_000797535.1 Trichuris suis | reverse complement strand
GGAAAATCGAGCAGTAGTGCAGGAATGTTTGGAAAATTATTAATATGCCTAATAAGATTGGCAGAAGCTGTTTCCCGCTCAGAAAGAACAATAGGAAAGATGCCTCCTATTTCTTACTCATCTTTTGTTTGAAATGGCTTGATTATCTGGTGGTAGTATTCCGTATATGTGTAACCATGCAGGCAAAACCCTAACCAGTGGATGGTCGAGCCGTTCAAGAAACAAATGAAAACTGAGAGCATGCTTAATTGTTATTGATGTATTCTGGAGCTTATGGAGGCAGAAGTTGCGTGCCGTTTTGGCTCCAGCGCAAGTGGTTGGAAAAGTTTTGATCCTAGGTATGGTCATTTATTAGCTTTTTTTGTATTTACATTAATAAAGCTCCCCTTCGAAGATGCGCTATTCTGATTGAGCTAGAATCATGGAACCTACATTATTGACATGGTCACTGAAGAAGGGGAAAGGAGCGTTCGGAAGCTCCATCAGCGTAAAGTGATACTATCCATCAGCGTAAAGCAACTTCCGTCTATGTAGGCACTAAAGATGGGAAAGGAGAGCTCCAGAAAACTACGTCCAATAAAAATGTTTGCAACACCAACGGGTTACTTTCATATATATGATGAAAACATACGCACCCTTACAGTGAATTATATTTTCGAATTTGACCACTGTAACCATTTTTATTGCAGTTCTGCTTCGTCTTTTAAAATTATCCCTGCTATCCTTATGATAATTCTCCGACATGCCAGAATTGTTCTTGCTGCGCATTATCCACTGCAACAGTTGCACACTAACGAGACTACAGCTTTTTATAAAACGGGTGTCGAAAACCAGAAGCTGAGAACAGGAGTCCTACTCAGGACCCACAACCTGATGAACTAGGCATGCCCTAATGGAAACTCCAAGTACTTCTCGAGGTGCTCCCAGGGGTTCCATCCTTCCGTCTTTCTTGAATGACATTCGAGTTCAGAAGAAGTCTGTTGTGAAATTTCCTGTATCTCATTTGCATCGGCAAACGCGTTCATTTACTAATCAATGAGAGATAAGCACTTTTGACTACGCTATTTTCTTTCAATTTCTGCTGAGCAGCATTCACGCTGTTAGTCTGTCCTCGAGGAAGCAAGCACTCAGTTGCGTCATGCCTTTAAGAAGAGCCTGACCTTCAGGGTCATCTCAGCGCGTACTGTGTGTTAAAATTTGTTCACTGTCATCCATTTGCAGTAACGGAACACTGCGAAGTTCAGTGCCACTTTTTCTACTTTGACACGCCGATAAATGAATCGATGATGGATCGCGCGAGATGATCAGAATACTTCATGCTTCATCCTTACATCCATTACGAATTATGGAATTTTCAAGCTGCGTGTAACTGCTACTTATTGCTGATGGGCGTTTACACTGCCAATTGACCCCTCACTGAAGGAAGTCGTTGCAAATGAATGGAACTACCTGCTAAGCAAAGCCTTTTGAATAATGGAGCTACATTGTAAATTGGATGAATTTTCGTCGTCTGACGTTTTTCAAAGGGCAGTGTGGAAATGTCAACATAATTTGCAGCTACTTCGTCTTTGGTTAAGGAAATCGTCACCTGCATACGATTCGTGCATATAGATGTGCGTTTCGCTAATATTCGACATTTTGTATCCCTTTGTTTATTCTGCGTTCGCTTAAATGTTTACACTGCAGGAAATTTCTCCTTTGAATGGTTTTACGTGATATAGCATTTGCTCCGTTTACTCATCCTGCAAGATTTAGCATCAGGTTTAGATTTTGCATTTTTAACAGCTTTATGAGTTTTCGTGTTCAGCATACGTTAGTTACGATGTACCCATTTTATTCTGAGAAGAGTTTTGCGAAGCTTCCGGGACACTCCTTGTCCTGTCTTCAGCGTCTTGACAATAATCATCATAAGCGTGGGAACTGTGTCTGCGTAGTAATAGATTAAAGCACGTCTATAAAAAATCGCAGTTTTCACATTTGTTGCCATTTGGAGGTGTATTTCTCTTGGTTGAGTTAGTTGGTATTAGACAAAATGAATTAAAATGGACACGGTGAAGTAGTATACGAACAAAGCAAGAGGCAGGGGATAATAATAATGATTATAACAATAATAAAATTATGCTAACTGAAGTAAAACAAATTAACTTAAGAATAAAGGTGAAATAAGATAAAGGGGGAGAAATAATTATTAATAAATCAACGTGAAAATATGAAACTTCGTAACGGGCCAGTGTGACAGTAGAATAAAAGCGGTTTATTTCCTCGTTCGTTTGAATGAAAAGAAGGTTGTATCGAAGCATTCAGAATACTTCAGTTTCTGTCGTGAGCGAAAGATGTTAAGGCACAGGGTTACTGTTCCTTTTTGAACCTTACTTGAAAGTTAGGAGACTTTCTCAGCTGTCTTGTCTTTTTCCCCTAATCCAGCGATGTATGGAAGGATCAGCTTTCGTTTTGGGGTTGATTCCACTTTAGCAGTCAGTCGCCGATTGAATTTGCGCTCAGTGATCGAGTTTGTGAGGTTTGTCGGAAAACCGTTTTCTTTGAAGGTCTTTTAGATGTAATGTAGTTCTTGGCCGATAAATTCATTGTCACAAACTGCTGTTGCACCGTCTACTACCATGCCTTGAATGATGCTAATCATGCTCGAAACACGCTAGTTGCGATGTACTCCTTTACCTTCTTGCTTCCGATTTCAGGCGACGTCCTTTACTTTTTCATTTCCAGTCTTCATACGGCTTTTTTGGCTGTCTTCTCATTTTCTTCTGTTTGATGCTTTCGCTTATTAAACGACACAGATGTCTACCAACGAATGGAAAAGCAGTTGTTAAGAAAAACAGAGAACAGTAACTTAGTTCGTAGCTTTCAGAACCTTCAGCGAAAACCTGAAGACGGGGCAGGTTGGTCCTGAAAGCTTCAAAATAAGTACGTACTACTTCTTCATTCTTTCCTAAATGCTGCTCATCAAGTCGTGAGTGAAAGAGCACTGAAAGCAGAGGCCATAAGAAAATCGGCAAAACAAGCGTACGAAGACTGCACGTGAGACGACGGACTCGTCAACAAGCATCCCACATTCACTATAGTTCACTCTTTCTTCTAATCGCCTGCACGCTTTGTATAACCGAACTGTTTTCGTACAATAATTTTCTGGATTGAGTAGATGCGCCAGTATTTATTGTGCTTTAATTCATTCAACAACTGATTCCTACAGCTAGTGATTATCTCGTTTATCATTCATGCTTTCGTGATTAAGTAATGGGAGACTTATATGCAGTTCAACGTACTTGTTGTTTTTCTCCTTTTTGCAACTAGGTCCCTTGGAAGATAACAATTCTATTGCCCGGAGCTTTTGGGACTACTCTTGTCTCGTCTTCAGCAGAGTTCTAACGATAATTAAGCAATGACGTTAAGCTATATCGACCTGTTACAAATTAACCATAATTCAAAGTTGGTGAATGATATCAGATGAAACTTCCCCTGATAGAATGCTACCGATGTTTGAAGTGTCGTGGTATGTTGTCATTTTCATGCTGAATCTTACACAGGTCTTATCTTCAGAATCTGGATTGCTTCTTAATTTTAAAGTCCGCATTTTAATTTTTGTCAGTTTCTCCCTGACGTGTTTCTCTATCTGTTCAGCCTTCACGAGGCAGCCGACAGCATTGCACGTAATTGATTGCGTCATAGCATGTTTCACTGAGTTTAACATGATGCTTACGGTTGATTGTGGTACAATGTCTAGTGAAAAACGCTTCTTTGATTTTTTTATATGCAAAATGTGGTTCCTGATATGATATTCGGTGATAGATTGCTCCTGAGCAATGTGTACAATGTTCAGTGACCGCGAATGACCGAACGGGCTTATCCATTCACGGACAAGAAACGAAGGATTTTGGTGTTTCTCGGTGCTGAACAGCTGATCTAGCTAAGGTGCTTTCGCGTTGTTGTGTCGCGGGATGTCTGGCAAATGCTCTTTGTGTCTATGAAGTAATGTGCTGCCAGGTTTTCCAATATAGGAAGCTGAGCATTCACATTTGGTTTCGTAGATCCCCAGGTTAGACGGTGCGCGAAGTCCTGATTTTGTCGTTTCTGATCGTAGGTCTCACGCTAGGTGAATTTTTGGAGAAAACTTTATAAAGTTTAATAGTCCTCCTAACTGTTGGATTTTCCCTCCAAAACGTGCGTAATAAGGGAACTGCGAGTGAAGAATCCATTGCTTTCCGTGCTGAATTTTAGATGCGGCCTCCCCTCCGTGTATTATTCTAGTAACTAGCTTTCTTGGATAACCATTATTTGATGAAGGGCATTTCATATGACGTAGTTCCGAGCTGTAAACATTGACAGCTCTGCCTACCATTCTACTGACAGTTTCTTTAAGCAGTGACCTGGGACGGTGTGTCGAAGAGTGCAGAAAGTGATATGAATGCGTGGGATTTCTGTAAACTGTAGTTTTCAGGTGCTTGTGGAATCCTATGACTAACAGATCCAGGAAAGAAAGTTCCCTTTCTGACTGAGGTGTACTGCAACGCATAGCCGCAGAATTAGGTGCAGTGCAATGCAATTCAGATAATGAGTTGAACTGCGTCTACTTATTAAAATGGTCTTCGCTTGGCAAACGAATGGTTTAACGGAACGGATTTGACATTCCAAATATCATGATTTAGGTAACTGCAAATGTGTGAAACGCTTTGGTTAAAAATAGCAATGCAGATTCATTCCCTGTTAAATGTTTTATTTGAAATCACAATTAAAGTACTCAGAGCTTTCAGCGTATCCTTGTCCTGCCATCAGCGAACGGGAAATGTAAACACTTAATTATCAACACGAAGTGTAGGAAGATGGAAAATAACGCAGAATGAAAATTTGAACTCTTACACCTTCTTTATTTTTCTCACACGGCTTTAGGTTTACTCAATGAGGAACCACTGGGCGGAATGTAGGTCTTGACACCATTACTTACCTGTTTCGGGAGAAGTGAAATGCGCAACATTGAAAATTCAACGTTTTCATAACGTCCGTCCTAAATTTCATGGTCCTCTTTACCCAGGAAGGTATTTATTCAGTGAAATAAAGGGTGGCGCTTAGCTGATGGCGGGACTAGACGTCCTAAAAGCAAGGTCCCTTTTTCTAACTAAATAACCACCTTCTTTTGCAAGGAAGGCTGTAAATTCCAAACAATCAAATTTCAATGGGTCGTATATCCATAACCGTCTGTAAGTCTGCCTGAACATTTAAGATCTGAATGTTCTTTTGGGAAACAGATGAAAGGGAGCAGTGACTTCGCTTGAGTGATTCATGTGAAATTTAGCATTCACGTAGTAATGAGATCGACTAGTCAAACGAAGGCGTAAGGATGGCGCTGCAATCTGTTCAGCTTTCTCCACTTGAGTCAGTCGTGTGGCGCGTACCAGCCCATTACGTTTATGCATCTGAGTTTATTCAGCCCTATCTGATGATCTTATGAGAGCAGGAAAATTCTGTGGACAGTTGACGAGTGGTTTGTTCGCTACTGTTCTAGAGCTCTACCTGTAGGGCCTCCTAATTTGAACCATGGTTTGTTTTCGATGCCGGAACTCCCACAAAGTAGTTCAACAAACCAACGTTTTGCAGTAGGCTGAGTGAAGTCGTCCTCAGGGTAGACAAGCATAATGACAACGAACTTCAATTGCTCCGGTGCCAGAATTAAATGGAATCAAAATGCAACTGTTAGATGAGCTGTCGTTGACGTATGGTTCTCTGAATCTATTACAGCATTCACGGTAATGGGCGCACTCGTTAACACAGTGTACTTGCAACTTCTCTACTACAAACATGATCTGAAATATTCGTCTATTGTAATCTAGGTAAAGTATACACGCAAATGGGGCCGTGACTGCCACTGCAACCTAACAGATCAAAAGCAATGCGTGAGGATAATCATTGGCTTTCACTTGCACTTTTTATGACTACTTTGGCATATCTATGAATATGCATTTATGTAACACCAAGCAATTTGTAAAAATTCCATGCAAGTTTAGAGGCAAAGTGAAAATGCAGTTGCGTGCATTAATAAATGAAGCGAAAGAGAAATCGTGTACTTTGTTAGTAGCATCTTGGAAAACGGAGTCTTTGAAAAATTAAGCCAGAGCAAGAGCTCAAAACTGGAGGCCGCATCTGATATTAAAATGACATTCAGTTGGCTGTCAGTTTTCCTTAAACGTAATCCCATCAAGAAGAACCTAGCATTCAATAAAGCGTAATCCCAGAAGTATAAGCAATAGAATTCTAACTCAAAGAACCACTTGCGAAACGAAAAAACGCAATACCGAATGAAGGAAGGCGGTGTTTCGTTCAACAAACTGTTCTGCGCAAGTTCCCGGGCTGCTCAGTCGTCCAAGTGAAAAGGTAGGTTAGAAATAAGCGAAATCCATGCATCGCTTAGAATCATTGCAATCGCGGCGAGAGTTATGTGGATTCATTAAGGTAACGCGAAAGAGTCGTCATTTGGTAAACACAGAA
Source organism: Trichuris suis (assembly GCA_000797535.1). Taxonomy (NCBI): domain Eukaryota; kingdom Metazoa; phylum Nematoda; class Enoplea; order Trichinellida; family Trichuridae; genus Trichuris; species Trichuris suis. Next base: position 200,973 of record KN538387.1, on the reverse strand, counting down.
TGGAATCATGTAATCCTTAATAAACATTTATGTGATGGCAGAATAAACATGAGGGTATATAATGCTAAGTGTGAGCCAAGCACTTTGAATGCAGACATGCTTCGTACGTGGATGACTATATGCTTAATCAGCTATGCAACAGCAGTAAGTTCTTTTGCGTACTCTTGCCAAGCTCTGGAAACAGTTACGTAGATAGACCGTTTAATAAAATTTTTATAGTCTGTGGTCTAGCACCATTATTTGAAAGGCTCTGTTCAGTGAACAATTCCGTTCGTTTGCAACGATTTCTTCCATTTGCCCTGTTTATCGTATTTGTGGTTTTGACACGAACGCTTTAACGTTCACCTGTTTCAGGAACTGCCACTGCTGACTGTGGAAGAAAGGCAGGTACAATTCTGACATCACTTCAAAGCCAGTTAGGTGACGCGTCAGTTCAAAGCTGATCGTTAAAATTATTTCATAACGTTTTCCATTCTGTTGGATGCAGGCAAAGCCATTTTATTAATAATAAACTATAGTTCAAGCTCTTTCTTTAACAGACTATCAGACACGTTGAAATCGTTCAAGTTAACAGGCATCTCTAGTGTTCAACATCATTCTAGTATAACACGGGCAATTCGCCATGCAGCAGAACAGGCGCTTGACCTTCTTAGGGCGAACAACTGAAGACGAGTTGCTCCAGGTGAATTAGCTTAAATAAAGTTAAGCTCCATACCTCAGGAGTTTTTGTTGTGTGTCCACAAACGCAGTGATTAAGTGCTGCTGTTCAAATGAAAGTGCTACGAGACTACCACCGGGAAAAAGAGTACTTTAAGAATGAAAAGTTGAATATTACGCATGAACTGCGAAGACTCTTGCGTCTAATGAGTGCAGCAAAGGAGTAGCATTTCTATAACTTGGCGATTCAGGTGAAGAAAACATTAGAGGCTACTTCTGAATTCCCATTTGGCAGTGACGACCAGTTTGCAAAGTGAAGTTATACTTCGGCAAATAAAATGATGCACAAACTTCATACACCTAACTATTAATACTCTAATACATTAATAATAGTTTCGCGAACGAGATTTTTAGGTTCAGGAAATTCATTTGCAATAGGTATAAAATGATTGGCTTAAGATCATATTAAAAAAATGTCACTTACCGTATTTCCTCCCCGATTTAAGTGCGCGGATGCAACAGTGATTGGAACGCATTGGGAGTGACAATGTTTCAGGAATAAGCTTACCCCGTTGAGGCGAGAAGCTGGTAGAAACATTTCAGTAAGAGTCCTTTGAACATTTGCAGTGGGTCTCATTTTTTTCTCATAGGAATCGGAAGGAATTACGACAGAACTGGCAGTCCAATGGGTTGTGAAATGCGAAATTCTCTCATGTGGAAATCAAACAAGTGAAATGCTCACCTGTTTAGAAAAGCAGAGAAAGAGTTGTAAAACAAATTATCTTAGCTGCGTTCAGCCCTGCTCCAGAAAGGTAGGAACCGCAGTTCATGTCTCAACACCTTCCACAGTCTTGTGCAGTATTATTATTTGTACCTTACAACCCACGATACAAAATAAGCTTCCAGTCACTCTGCCTGAAAAAGTAATGAATTCTTGTCAACGAGTTGCTGGTTCCTGCTTATGATAGTAACATCGTACACTGACCACTAAAAATGTAACCATAATGGGGCAGATTAACGTGGAGATCTAATATCTCTTTCGACCCCTTTGCTTCCCAAGGAAACAAGGTTTTGTGAGTTCCATGCTTATTTGTTACAACAAAGTGACTCTGAAGTGGCATATATTACTTGCCGTTGAACTAGCGTGCCATTGGAAACGCTTGGTACCAACGGTGATGCCATTGCATCATGATCCGCTATCACAGAATGTAAATGAGCGTTCAGCACCTTGGTTTACTTGAAATATGCTCAACCAAAGTCTTTCGATTATTAACAAGAGCAAGAACAATTACGACGGATTGTGTTCTAGGGCTTTCGGACTTATTTTGCTCCGTAGCCAGTGTATGCGGTCGAAAAGAACTTTACGAGCGAGGCCTTTACCCAATCACATACCAGACGACCGGACAATCCCAAAAGCATCAGAATACAGTTTATCACTGTCTCATTTTTTTTCAGTTTTCTGCTAATGAACTGACTAATCATCCATCGATGACATTCAGTAGAAATTGCTTAGTTTTTCTTCTTACGGCTGGCGGTCACCAGCTGTGAAAAAAGAAAAATGAACTTAAGATCGAGTGGTACGGTCGTGGCCATGTATTCACTGAGTGATATCAACGGATGACCAAACCATTTCAAACACAATGATACAGATGAAATTTGAAAAGCTTATTCTGAGCAGAAAATGTTCAAATCGCCTAAATGAACTAGTCTCTTGGAACAGCACTGTGTACATTAAACATCTATACCAACTGTGGTCCTATAATAAACTTTTGAACCCCGTTTAGTGTGTAGTTAGCAGCAAATGCTTAACTACGTATTATTTTTTCAGATGATACGAGAACAGACAGAAGAGAAAAAGTAAGTTATCTTTACGTCGATCTCACTAGTAGTAAACATTGGACGAGGAAAGTGTCTTCGTGCTGAAATAACTGCCAAGAGCTTCTCTTTAATTTAAGGAAGCAGAACCTATTTTAGAGACTGCTGAAAACTCCTCACTGATTGCTTAGTTATAACTGTGTTGTTTGAATAACTCCAGGATCGTGCCACAAATACAGCAGTGAAAATAGTAACAGAAGCTTAAATAATCTTAAAGGAGAACGTTTACGCAAAACTAAGCGTATGAATATTGAAATCTTTGAAGAAAAGAAAGTGCAATTGATTTCATTATCATCTTCATTTTAGAGCGCACAAAATGAGCACAAGTACAAACATGTTATTCTCGTCTCCTGATTAATACGCGCTGCAGTGATGCTCGAGGTGAAGTTCAGGGAGGCATTCTTAATTAGGCCATACAGGTTACGTCGGGGAAGAATACATGTAAATTTTTGTTCAATATTGATTCCGTTTAGTTTTGAGGTCAAAAGCTTTAATCTGAGTATGAATGAAACAGCGGATGGCATAAACTATGGAACCCAAGTTTAATAACTAAAACTAATTCGACGTGTTCTACTAGGATAGCAAGTGATAAGAAGAGGCAGTTCGGAATACAAACGGTAGTTACTCTTTGTGCTGCTAGCAAATTAATTTTTCTGCCATTATTTTTAGGCGTTGCCAGAATTCGCTGGGTTATTATTTGACTTTCCTGAAAGTCTGGAACACTGTGACTTGAAAAGTTGTCGCAGTCAGGCTTCATCACTTTTGTCATACCTTGTTAGTCCGGTCAGTTATTACAAGGATTGGGGTGCAGATGAATTTAAAAACTACGCGATATGCATGAAAGCTTGCTTGAAGGAGCTGGTACGTCATGCGTATGATGATTGCTTTCTTTCTAAGAAAATGATAATTGTTTTCTTTCACCATGCGCCTGTTGGAACGTCACTGAATAAGGGTAATCTGGAAGGACTACTAAACTAGTGCACTTACAGATTGAAACGAAATGAAGATTAGAAAACATATAGGATTATGCTGCACTGCAGAATATTCTCAGTACTTTATAATTTCTATGCAGTGGAACTTCCCTTATTCAAGTTCAGCCAAAAGAAGAATAGACCAACCGTAGGTAATAAGGACGTCCGGGCCACTACGCCATCGCTTATTGAAAAAACTTCCACTGCTTTTTTTGTCATTTTTTCTTCAATGAAGTTGCACTGCTCAATGAAGCTGCACTTCCACTGCTAAATTTGAAGTGCTTTTATGTAGGACTAAAGTCTACTGACTAATCGAGCCATAGCTTGGGGCGTTTTGGTGGTATTTGATCGTTATTAGATCTGTCTGGTCGAATAGTTCTGAGTTTTTGCTTCTCGAGCGCGGTTTTAGCATTGTTTGAGTGGAGTGTTGTTTGTAACCAAGTCTGGAGAATGTTTGAAACCTGAACTTGCTCTCAAGGGCAGGCTCTCTTTTCTGCTAATTGTACAAAATGCACTCCATTTCTTTGTTAAGGAAAATCCCTATGCAGGCATCAACTTTAAACAGAGCGTTTAGTGCTTTCATGTTATTGATGCTCAGTGGTACATTGCTTTCGTCCCTGCTAATACTTGGCCATTCTTTTATTTGTCGGTCAGTTGTCTTCATTTTCAGATTCGGTAGTCTGTTAACACGTTCCAGGCTGCTAAACATTCAGATTTATGTATAGTCTTTCGAAGAACTCTGTGTTCAACACTAACTTCAGTTTAATTCACGCATTATAGAAGCAACGCGGCATTACTGTAGTGGTAATGCAACCTTTAGCGAATCCTTCCCCGTCTTCTGACCAAAGTGTTCCTTGGAAACCACCGGAAGTGGACCCACGTGTAAAGGGATTGTCGTACCAAGACATTCATCCAACACAGGAATTACAAGTACCTGAGCGTCCAATGGAAAACCAAGTAAAAAACAAAATACAAAAATTGAGAGAGTATGTTCAAGGTATCCTGTGAAATTATTAATTATTAACGTAACTACAAAAACATTTCGCTAGCGAAAGATAGAACAGTAGAAACTTCACCTTCACCTCAACGTTACCAGCTACCACCGTTCGTGAAAAAATATGAAGTACATCAGCCATCGGTTCAACAACAAAGTAGAAATATTTTAAGCGGGACAAATGTCTACAGAGATTTTACAGCTTTCGGTCGAATACCGTATACTCACAATGTGAATATCCCTGGAAGACTTCAATATACCCCTTCACATCAAGGTCCCCACAGGCAACAATCCGGAACAAAGTTTGAAGTTTATCGGCCATCAGTTCAACAAGAAAGTATAGATCTCTTAAACATGACAAATCCTCTCAGACGTTTCACAATTTCCGCAGGGGTACCACATACGCATTTTACGCCTACGCGTCATGAACATTCAACACAGGTAAATGATTCAGAATGCACGAAGAAGTGCATCTCATCACTCAATCTTGCCTTTTATTGCAGCTGTTTCATGTGCCAGAAAGGAGCCATCCTTCTCTCGTAAACCAACAAGGGTCAGACAGGAGAGCAAGTCGTATGCAAGATAAATCTTACGGTAACAGCTTTACTGGAAAAATGAATATGAGTAGAAAAACTGACGTCTTCTAGGATCAGTTATTCAGCCAGCGCATCCGTCGGTATTGGACAGGTTCAAAGAGGGAAACTTTTACGTTAACAAGAAACGTGACCAGATACGTGTACCACGGAGTTCCATTTTTAAGTAACCTCAGGTAAATGTGGAAGGCGCAGAAAATGATCTGATTCTTCGTGCAAATAAAGCGATTTCACAAACGGGCATATCTTGTTGCAGCGGGAGAATTTTTTTTTACCCAGTCGCAGAGGTTAAGTTCTACAAATCATAATTCCGGCCTAACCTGCTATGTATTTCTAAATTTTTTGATTATTTTCATGTAGGTAGACGTCTATTACTGTCGTACGCAAGGTTGTATGAGAATCAGTAATTTCGCGAAGCTGTAATTTCTTCCGAGTCGAGTTATAAAGAATCGCAGCCACTTTCGATTCCAGCAGCGCACTGTCATCAAGGTTTTGTTTTGCGAAGGAGTGTTAGGCGACGAAATCCATCAGCCATTGCTGAACGTTTACAAAAGATTATGTCCATTCCTACAGCAAAGTAAAGTTTCGGATTGTTCAGTTTTGTCGTGGCAGAGAATCCTTCCATGACAAAGGAAGGTCTGGTCGACCGGTTGAAGCCACCTCAGACTGAAATGTTGCAGCTGTGGAAAATATGATTTTGCAGAACAGGTGAATATCGATTACAGATAGTATACAGCACCGTAAGCTTTTTCTTGGCACAGTCAAAACAGTCTATACCAGTGTTTCTCACCGCTCCCTGCCTGCTCTTGCTACTGCAAGGGGTGAGATACTCTCTGCTAACTGTAGAGCGGCAGTGGTACTCTCTGTTGCCGCTAGATTGGCCCAACCAGCGATCCGATCAAAGTGACAGTGTGTACTCGAAGCCTCCGAGTTTTCCTCTTTTTACCTCCCAGTCTTAGAAATCTATTTGAGAACCGTTCGCCGCTGATCTTGCCCTAGAGAATTGCGTTCGTAGTCGGATTTTCATTTTCCCTTAATGAGATACGATGCTGTTTTATTTCTTTTCTATGTCACTGACACACAAGGTAAGGAGAAATCGTGGCGCCCATGTAAGCGAGCTAATTTTTCAATGTCCGGTTTGACTCCTTTCATTCGAAGCCGTAAGTCGCCTTGGTTGACGACTTGCAAGCGGCTGCGCTTCCTCGTGAGGAGGTCCGTAAGGACGCTGAAACAACGCTCCACTAAGGATGGCGGGAAACCGATCAACAGTCGTTTGACGACGTACCAAAGAAGCGAATATAGAATTGGTATTTGCTTCTGCAGCCAAAACGCTGCATATCCTTACCGCAGTCGCAGTTTCAGTTCATCGTTGGGCTGAAGATCCACTAATTCTTTCTGTAAGTGCAGCTCTGCGTCCTCATGGCTGGCAAAGGGTTCAATTACCAATTAGGCACCACCATCGACAAGACGTCATGGAAACGCCGCTTTAAGTCCTCGTGGAGCATTTCCAGGTATTCCCAGTACACCTCGATATCCTGGTCAGAAGGGTCAGGGCACCGCTTCAGCTCAGCTAGATTCAGGAATTGAAACATTTCCCCACGCGAGACGTTCCGTTCATACAACGCGAGCTTATATACAAATGAAGATATGACTGATTTCGTTTTCATTAAATTCAGGTTACCAACCTGCAACTGTATGTTCATTGCGTTGAACTTTTCGCACAAATCAGCCAAATATGCAATATCTGCTTGACGAAGTTCCAATATGTCGCGCAGTGCGACGTCTTCATCTGCGAAAAATAAAAGAACTGATTCGAAGAGTTCGTAAAATCTGGTTAAGCAAGCACCTCGAGGTAACCACCGAACTTCGGTATGCAGAAGAAGTCGATTATATTCCTCGTCCTTTTCGTCACACAGCTACCGAAACATCCTGTCTTTTAAACAACTACTTCGTATTCTGTTAACAGCAGTGATGATATGCTGTACAGACTCGTTCAAACGAGGACTCAAATGCTTCGCTGCTAAATGCTGCCGATGAATGACGCAATGCTCCGTCATAACTTCAGGCACCACTCGCTTCAGGTACGAAACGCAACCACGATAACAGCCTCCTATGGACGGCGCTCCATCAGTAGCGACGGCAGTTATCTTCTTAAGAGGAATAGCCTTTTGTTTGTAGAAGTGGTCGACTACTCGGAAAATAGACTCACCCTTAGCTTCAGTCCTAAGCTCTCTTGCAAATAAGAACTCTTGCGTCAAGTGCTGGTCCTTGATGAAATGCACATATGCCAACAATAATGCTCCATTTCCCGGCAGTGTTCATTCGTTCAGTTGTAATGAAAACTCTGTCCTTCTCAGCAAATCGTACAATGCTTCCTTCACGTCCATGGCCATCTCGTCAGTTCACCTCTGCACAGTGTCTTTGCTTAGGGAAATTTTCCCGGCAATATCCGTCAAAATTATGAAATACTGATCGCAAGACTTCATTGACTACTGGAACCAACAACTGCTCCCCGACTTATGTGGTTTGCCACACCTTGCAATCATCAGTGAAATTCTGTAAGATGCAAGCAAACTGTTATGCTCCAAACGTGATTCAGAAGATATTACACTGCGCCGAGTCCGCCTATTTACGATTTTATCACGTAGTTTACGAAAGTAGACTACATTTTCACGGCTTCTTTCAAGATGCACCTTGGTCAGGTGTTCCTTCAATCTGCTCAGCTTCATTGAAAGGAATACGCTCGCAAAGTAAGCATATGGGATGGCTTCTGTTCGTCAGACAGCAAATGAAACCGAATGTCAAATACTCACTGCTATACTGTCTCTTCTTTCGCTTTGAGTCGGACCAGTGATCCTATACGAGATGTTACTCAGTTGACTGTCGAAAGTGGCATGCGAGAGGAAGCACATTTACTAGGAATCATTAGCATTGCACAGAGAAGAAAAGACCTAACTTTCTTATCAATATACAGCGTAAGGTGCACACTTTATTGGTATTAATATTTAAGGGTACAGGAACAGAGTGATGGGAGTTCTACAAAGCTAACGTGGATATGAGAGACAAAGAAAGATCAGAGAAGTAAAGTAAAGTGAGCAATGGGCTGAACAGTGCAGTGGATTTGAGTATAATAGTGTTCGATTTTAAAATCACAATACACTCGGTCCCTGAATTACGAGCAGGATGCGTTTTAAGAGTTTGTTCATAAGCCGAGGATCGCTAAGCTAACTACCGTATACACTTCCTTTTCTATTCTTATAAAGTCGAAACCGCATTTCCAGCTAAAGGATGCATATTACTGCTTCGGTTCAGCATATTTGAATAGCAGCTACTTGACAATGACAGAGTTTGATTATGGGAACGAAAAGTTTTTCCCGTTGCTAGCAAACAGTGTTTATAATCAAAGAAAGGATGCCCAAACAAGTGACCCATTGGAAGTTATCAATAAAGTGAGGCACTGGTCTCACGCGCTAAATGTACGACGGCGTCATGAACTAAGTTATTTCAATGTCAGGGTATTCATATACGGAATAAGTTAGCCACAGCGATTTTTGTAGGTGAAGAAATGTCACAGAGTGCAGCTGGAGATGCCACTGAGAGCGCAATTTCATTTTCACTGAGTCGGTACCATTCGAACGGGCTTGGCTGGTGAACCATACCTACGCAGCCATCCGCGTTCGAAAGCTGCTGACTCAGAAATTGCAGCTGCACTTACAGTTATCTCCAGCTGCTTTTCCCTTTCCCTGACATTTTTCTATTCATAAAAGTCTTTCTCACTACGTTTTCGTGCACCACACTACGCAGAGGGCAAAATAGGTAAAGTATGAATATTCGTGAACATTAGAGAAGCACTACCAGCGGCGTACTTTTTATTGATAAGCTGTTATTCGTAGTTTCGTTCTTTAATTACTCAGACAGTTCACTCTGAGCTGTAATAACCGTCCGATGCATAGAATTGTTTCTTCCGTTTCTTACTTGTCTGAGTTGCTGCCATCATCAATCAACTTCTGAAATCATTATTAGGCAAGACAAGGGTTACATGAGTACAGCATCTGCGGAACGAGGGCAGTCAGTCTGATAACTGAAGAAACCACGAAGTGATTAACGGATATGTAGCCTGAAGGTCATGAAGTTGAGCAAAGGAGTGGTTCACGTGCCTCTTGCGGCGCAGGGCAGGATAGCGCCTGATTTCAATCAAGCTGGGTTTGGGTCAAAATCCTGACAGTGGAGATCCCGGATGGGCCAAAATCAAGAAAGGTCGAAATCCTGGATGGGGCAAAATCCCGATAGGTCGAAAAGTTAGTGATTTAAAAGCAAAAGTTAGTGATCTGAAGAACAAGACCAGTATAATAACGCCTCTACTCAAATACATTCCTTATCTAGAAGATGGCAATGCAGAACTACCACAAGGCCATACTTTACAGTGCATTTTCGACCTATTCAGGATTTAGACTTTCAGGATTTTGACCGCCACTGCATCCCGCTTCTCAGAGTAGTTCGAATACAAACTAGGTGACTTGTTCGTTTCCAGAAGCTTTCGTTTATATTTGCGACCCGCTCTCATCCACGCATACAATGGCCGACATGTATTTTCAGCCCTGCTTTCAACCGCGGATATGGCGGGAAACCTGTACTCCATTCGAGGACACTCCCTATTTATGCCTTTGCTCTCCGCTGCTAGCGTACAATTCAAGGAAGCGTATTTATTTCACTGTTCATTAATTTGAGAATGTCTTGGTCACGTGCCTGAATTAACAAAGTCGCATTTGGGGGAAAATACTTGGCAGTATAAGCTTTTGTTTTACGATAGGTGCCTGCTTTTTCTGCATTCAATTTTCAGCAACCGAAACTTCAGGTTTGCACCATCACCCGTCATCAGCGGTAAACAGCAGACTCATATAGAGTGTTTTTCTATTTTTCATTAACTTCTTTCCATCACTTTCAGTGTGGACATTGTTATGTTCTGTAGCTGACCTTTTATTCATCAAGATACAAT
>KN538387.1:159789-190787 GCA_000797535.1 Trichuris suis | reverse complement strand
TATAGGTTCACTTACCTTCAAGATGTGCCGGTTCCTGCTCAGCAGGTCCCGACACAACAGACATTCAACAATCTTTCTGTTTGTTGAGGTCGTACGGCGTTTATACCAACGTCACACTTTTCTGCAAGGCTTTCACAGTTACGGGTTAATGCCAAAATCCTGAAAATCGAATTCCTGAGTGCGTCAAAATATCTAATGGATCGAAATACCAGATGGGTTGAACGCCCGAAAGGTCGAAATCCCGGATTGATCGAAATCACGAATAGGTCGAAAACGCATTGTAAGGCGCCGCCTTGGTTCTGAGGCGAGTTGCAGATGTTATAGGAGTCAGTTCGATTAATGCAAACAGAAGGACTGGATACTGTAGAAGCACGATTATCTGAATGATACTTACACTGGCATTGTTCAGAAACCGAAAAATTCAAATAATCAAGGCCTTTATTGTTTTTCATTCTTTCATTTTAATATTCGAATACTTCAACCTCTATTCTTTGTCCCAATTCTAAAGTATACTAGTTCCAGTTACTGCTTTACCTATAAGAACAAAAATGAAGCGAAGCTTCGGTTTAAAAATCATTACGCACGTTCTCTTCAAAGCGCTTATGCGTTGGATCGTAGTTAGAACATGGGAGCTTTCAGAAGCTGAATGACTGACAGCAACAATTTGCTATTATAGCAACGCAGCAAACTAAACAGCCAATCTTCCGCAGCATAGGTTCTCAAAGTGGGTGATATCGCCCCTCGGGGGGCGATGTGAGGGCGGAGGAGGGCGATGGGAACCCTATGCGGGGGCGCTGGGAATCACATAAGAGGAGCTCTGGCAGAATTATCCCTAGCGCATGAATGCTGACTGTTCACACAGGGGACGGCACACCTCCACATCTTATCATTGCTGTTCACTGTGAAGAAGTACTGCTGAAGCAAAGCGCTATTGGTCTCAGAATGGTTGAATTAGCTTGCAAATTACCGAAGTCTTATTCTGAAGACTTCATTCCCTGTCAGCCCAATCTTATTATTGTGAATTAGCAGACTTATATTTTGAATTTCCAATTCGCAGCGGGATTTTCCTTGTCTAAGCGCTTTTAGTTTTCCTCAGCGAAAGTATGTCTAATGATTGAAAAGTGTTCTGATGCTGTGGATGCAAAAATTTTCCCATGGGGGGCGACGACAAATTCCTATCCCTGAAATTTTCCCACGGGAGGCGATGGAGCGAAAAAGTTTGAGAACCTATGGTTTACAGGTTAAGACAGACAAAGCAATTCTACACGCCGTACGATCTGCGCTGTACAAACAGTTGAGCGTACGCTTCTTATATGAGGAACGCACTTCTCGCTATCTGACAAAACTTTCCAACGAAATGGCCACATTAAGTTATGTCCGGAATTTTCACTTGCAATGTCACGTCGACGCTCAAAAATGTTCTCGATAAATGATTGCATGCTGTATATTTTTCACAAAGTAATTGACGCTTGATCTTCACGAAATCCATGCATTCGCTTTTTAAACTTGGAAAAACGGGGTCTATAACGTAAGTATTGGTTTTCATCATAGAACATTACGCCGTGGCCGTTGTATTGAAAACCAAAAGGAATCGAGAAAGCGGAGCTTTCGGGACCTCCACGTCCCATCTTCAGCGTAATAGGTTGAGTGATAGGAGTTTTTTTAACTTACTTCTGAACAGATTCCTGGTGTAGCTCTGCACGAAAGCAAATCTTCCCAAGTATTTTCCTTTGTACATACGTGAATATGCACACTTGTTTTGACATCTGGGAAGGTCGAGTGAGAAAGAACTTTGCGCGTACACAGCTACGTCAGGCAGTGTTAAAGCAACTCGCAGCAAAGTAGTTAATTTGATACATGCAAGGTAATAACACGCCATCGTTCAAGATTATAGATCTCTACACACATCATCAATGGGCATCTTTGAGCCGTGAGGGTAGAGGAAACGGGGAAGAATAAAAATGGGATTTTTAAATTATTTTTTCTACGATGATGGGCCTTGTAAATGCAACCGCAGCACAATTCTGCTCTCTTTTCCTGCCTTCTTGTGATTTTACGTTGTATTAATAGGATGATTACGCGCAAAGAGGATGTATCCATCGCAGCAATGGCGTAACAGTCGCAAGTGCACCCATTTACACAGGAGATGGCTCAAATTTCAGCACTTGTTCAACAGTAACACGAAGCGTGAGCAAATTTCCCACTGAATATTGAGCAAGCCGCCGAAATACGAACACATACTGATGTCACGGCCGTCTGCCTTAACGCAAAGGTGCTATAGTGAATATCTACTGTTTGACGGTGAGTTGGTACAGTTTCGTGATGAAGCACATAGCTTTTGTTAAGGTCAGGATGTTCTCATTGACCAATGCATCTATGGGGTCTTTATATGAACCTATCATTTGATTACAATACGGGGTTTTTACCCGAGCCAAATTCACAGATTTCATAGGAAAGAGCCGTTCTTGTTGTTTTCTTTGTTTATGATGGAGCCTTCAAGACTGACCTTGTCCTGTGGTCAGCATCAAGTCATTGTAGTAAGATTGCATGGTGACCTATGTAGACTTGACACTAATGACGGGACAAGGTCAGTCTTGAAAGCTCTCTCATTAATTGCGATTCAGCAAGAAGAGGCTGTCTTTCCATAAGAAGCTATAAAACTACACATGCCTGTTAGAAGTTATACAGCATGTAGTCCTCTCTTTAATTCATGGATAAATGTCTAACCACAAGTTGGCTACGTTGAGGCGTGGTAAAATCTCGTTCAGACTTCATCTAAAGAGCGCTTACGAAGACTTTATGGAGCACGTATGTACAGTTCACCCATCGTATCCGCCAGTGAGCGCGGGCCGAAAATATTAAATGGAATATTTTAGAAATAAACAAATACTGTTTAAATCCCAAGACATTCTGAGTGAGGTGATGAAATCTGGCGACTTGCTGCTCCAGTCTACGCCAGGCACGTGAATAATTGTTTTGTCCAGGTTCTTTGTGTAACCTGCCCGTTAATCACTTGGCAACTGTCCCGGTTAACAAATCAACTGCTGCTGCGTCGCAGATGTTATGTTCAAGTACCCCTCATTTTACGTAACCGTGGACCCAAAGTGAAAGAAGACTAACTGTGAATTCTAAAACTCTTATCGCAACTCGTTGCTCGTATTAATCTATTTTGTTGTCTGAATACAAGGTTTTCTGTCACTTCCATTTCTGTCGGTCTCATAATACACCTTATTTATAAACCAAGCCTTCCCATAGGCACATCCGATCAAATAAAGGCATAGTATGTGTTGGATTCATTACCATCCGCGGAAAGTCTGAGAACTATAAACCGCGGATACAGCGGTCCACCTGTATTTCCAAAACCTTTTCGTTCAAAATGAAAATAAGTATAATGCCACGTCTGCGTTACGAATCCTACTCACCTACGCGTTGGCAATTCAAGAAAGCCGAATTGCCTGCTGCGCAAATACGAAGCATGTAATCGTTGCAAAGGGTTTCATACTCAAGCTGCTGACTTCCAGGGTTCATTAGCATTTCTATTAGGGCAGAAGATGAGCCTGCATGTTGAATCAACTCAGTTGCCATATCTTCCACGCGCGCGACATGACTCGCTTTCGCTATGTACTGTTTGGGCAACCTGTGCATACAACAAAAGGTTGATTGCACAGTAGTTTCACTGTCTCGGCTAGGCGATGCACAGATAAGCAGCATTCTGTGCTATTTGACGAAAATGTGCTCAAAAGACACAAACGCAACCAGTAGGACTGGTGTTCATTCATCCTTTAATGGCCGGCAGTGGTTAAGGCCAGGTTCTTCATTGACAATGTCACCAATACGTGACCTCACAGTTGGCGCCACTGTCGAGAAGTTGTACGAGATGGACAGTCATTTTGTTTGGCATCAGTTAATTGGTACGCTTCACATTGTGATGTCGACTAGCCGTCCTTGTTGACATAAGCGATCTCCAGAGGTGGATAGCGTCATTGTGAGGGTAGCGCAAGATCGGTGACAGGGCATCGCGATTAATTCAGGTAGCAGCAAAACGACATTTGTAAACGTGCATTTCGCTCAGCAAACGTTCATAGGCGGCAAAATCCGGTTCAGCTTGGCCTGCGCCAAGTCGAAGTCAACTACGACAGCATTGGTTGACAGAGACGACAGTGTCAGCGCTATTTCCCGTTGCACGCAGGTAGGAGACGGTTCTGCCATCAAAGCAGTGCACTCGAACATTATTCTCTGCGTTCAGTAGGTGTCGGGTGGTTGTGGTGGTCACTATAATAGCTGTACTTACGGTACGCGGTAATTTGGTCGTGCGTGGCGTGGTTCCCTAGTTGCTTCAAGGCCTTCTCTCGTCTCCTTCTGGCAACCAGTAGCAGTTTCTCTGGACCTCCGTACCAACGTCTTCTTTCTGAAAAATTTCGTCCTGGTCAAAGGGATGGACATGCTCAACGATAATGTCAATAATTCAGTGGTCGATGGTGTCAAAGAGGTGAAGCAGACTTTCCGGTATCTGTTGGGGATGCACATAGTCACATATGGAATGGAGGGTGAAAATTTGGGCGCCGATGAAGCTGAAATAATCTACATAGGGTTTGCAGTCGTCGATCCTCTGCAGGGCAAGGTAGCTGTTGTTAGTCACTTTTTGTTGCTTTTTACTACTACCCTGGAGCAGGTGATTGGCATTTACGATGGCTATGTACAACCGAGTGACCAGAGCAAAGTTAACTGGGACCAGCTGGCCCAACGAGGTATCACCATCGAAGTGTTTCGGCCGTCTATGCCACTGCAAAAGACTATTAGCAAGGTACAATAGATTCTCCCATGCAAGTCGCTACTGACTTTTCTGTTCAGCTCCTCTGCCAACTGGAAGAGTGCACAAAAATGCCTAACGATGACCTACTTTTGGTCACCGTCGGCCAGGCACCCTTACGGCAGGCACTTCACCCTGAAGCGTGTAATAAAGGTATTCGGCTAGACAGCCTTTTTTGGCGCTTCTGCGACTTGTACAAAGAGTTGAAATACACGGTTAACAACAGTCAGTGCTTCAGCTCTCTGACGGATCTAATGAATAGTAAGCATACCATTTAGTTTATCTGTCTTGCCTTGCATAGATTTCTAGATAGATGAAAAATGTAGGCAAATTACGTGAATGTTAGTAGGCTTTCGCTTTTCCATTTTGTTTATTCGTCTCAGGCTGCAACCTATCAGAGTAATCGTTCAAAACTTAGGAATTCACTACTAGCAGCAGCGTTTGGTGTGCCGCCTAAAGAAAATATAAAAGCTGTTTGCGGTTAGCCATCTTTCATTATGGACCTATCAGTTATATTCACACAGCACAGCGCTAAGTACGAAGTTTGGAAGCAGCGATAGAAAGAAAATTATGAATTTTTCGTCGTTATCTGTTAACGAATAGTTTTGCCGACCGCAACCGGTTCGTTTGTTTTAAAAATGGTTTTATTTGCGGAGCTTACGGGGCTCACCTTGCTCCGTCTTCAGCGCAAAAGGAGAAGGGGAGAAGGAAAAGCTTTAATCATGGTGGATAAAAGTCACTGATACGTAGTCTAGGCCGTTTAGATTAGCTGAATTGCAAATCAGCGATATTTCAGTGTACGAACTGGAGCCCACCTCTGGCGAATTCGCCTGCCACAACGCAACAGCCGATTTGGGAAATGTAGTTGCTCGATTGTCAGCCGAAGCTCTCAAACGAGGTGGGCATTGTTTGTGTTTCTTTTACGGAACCTCTGCGCCTATGTCGGACTTAGCCTGCAGAATAGTGGAATAGAGTTTGCCTTTATCAGCTGTGCGCTTCTCTCAGGCCAACAATGGCCACTTTTCATTGCAGGAATACACTGCTTCGAGGAACCGGAATCGGTCAAAGCTGTCTTGGAGCACGGGATATGGTGAGATGAATGTCTTGTTTTCTGACTGCTGGATTTTCTTAAAAATTAAGGATGACTTCTACGGTTATGCCCTGTTCTGGTGATTACTTCTGCGCCTTAGCTCGTTTGCCAGAGGCATCTGGCAGGCCTTAATCGGCTTTTCAGTTGGTTTCGGGTTCCCATATTTTTCAGTGCCTGCTTTTTCTTTTCTGACAGATCAACCGTCATCAGAGAAACGCTAGTTAGGGTTTCTATTACTGCTTTTGCTGCCGTCAAGAAACGCTGTTGATTTTCATCCTTTTTTCAGCACTAAGGACGACGTCATTGATAGCAGCACTGTGATAAGAGCGCGTGGTCTACCTTGGCAGTCATCGGATCAGGACATCGCCCAGTTTTTCATTGGTTTGAATATTGCCAAGTAAGTTATAGTAATAAAAAATGGAAATAAATTCACAGGAAAAGCTTTTTACTCCGTGGGAGGAGACCTGATTAGGCTGTCTGCCTTAACTGTCGAGATGGCCTTGCTAAATTTGGCGTACCGGGGCTATGACTCAGACAAGTAACAGCGACGTAGAGTTCAAGGAGCGGACGGCTCCTAACTATTCGTCACTGCGGTAGTGTCACTTTTGCCCATTATTAAGGAGAAAGGGTCAGAGCTGGACAGTTTGCCAAGTTCTTTTACGCGCGGACAAACCTGTCTTGTCTGGTTAGAAGCAAGTGGATAGGACTTCCCAATGGAGTGGCTGCTTTTCGTAATTTCCTGATCGTTGTGACCCACTTATGGGCAGTTCAGTTTTGCAGCAAACCAGCTGTTGCCTCAGGTTCTGCGCGCGGTTCGTTTTTGTTAACCTTTCTGGCCGTTCAGAGGGCTAATGGGTTAAATGAACGCTCTTATATGGCCTCCAAAGATTTGGGAGTTCAGGCTATTGCCCTCTTCGTTATGTGTTGTCAAACAAACTTGAAGATGAACGACTGTCGAAGGAATTAGTCTTTCCCAGCTTATTGTTCAATGTCATTTCACTGCGCGTCCCTTGTCCTTTTGCACTCTGGAAGTTGTTGTCTTATGTAGCAATCAGATAGAAAGGTGCATGATAGTTTCAATGAAGGAATTTTCTGTTTAACTTGAGCCGCTGACATTTGCGTTGACACGAGTAGATTTTTCAGCCTTCTTTTCCTGGTCTTTATGTCAATCTTAAGTAATACAGAAAATCTGCCAGTAATTGTGAGTCAAGAAGCCTATGGATGCCTTAAAGCCAGAATATGTCGGTTAGAAAAATCTACCGCGTGGGTTCAACTGTTAGCTTGTTTTCGTTTCAACCGCTGTCATTTGGTCAGCAGATCTGCTGTAAATCGGCCACAGTATTCACATTGTGAATTACATACGGTTCCTGTTCGCAGCCTGTTGCAAGCTACGCTCTACGGAAGCGTAAGCTTTTGACACGCGTACGCCCGCCTGTGCCTTGTACGGCTCATGAAAGAGAAAGTTGCACTAGTGTTTGCCATTGCCATAGGCAAACAAGCTGTACAAACGCGCTCGTTGCGGCCTTTTCTTAAATCGGGTGTGTCGCCTGATTCTTCAGATAAGTATTCATCCATAGATGCGACGTCGTTTGCTGTACCGTTTGCGCCGCCGCTGCTTTGTGCAACTGCAGAAATCAGCAGGGATCGGTTGGGTAGTAGTCGACTGCGTCGTTCTCTAAAGCATTTGCTATTTCGTTTTGTAGCCGGCTGGATGGAGGCATTTCACGTGAACTGTAATTTGAGGGCAGCAGCGTTAATTTAGGATGGCTAGTGATTGTACTGGTTCCCAAAAAGTAGGGTTTTAACTAGGTTTTTGGAACGCACTTTGCCCTAAGCAGCCAGGAATAAGCTAATTATCAGTAGGTGCGCCGTATTCAAACATAGCTGACCTGCGTGGCCGTGCCATCTCTCGCTGACTAAATCTGTTCCATCGCGGACTTGGAGGGTGCATAGAAACATCGAAGGCTATTGACTTATATTCTACAAAAGTTAATCTAATGCAAAACAACCACCCACAGCAAAATTAGTTACCTGCCTAATTGCGCACTTGGCGGAACTGGTTGGTGATCTTTACCAGTTTTTAACCTTTCAGTTTATCCAGCCAGGTTTTGTAGCCGCCGTCTTGGGCTTCTTGCAGTGAATTCTTTGGAGATCATTACAGTGCTTCTATTTTCAGTGAAAGAGTTAGACTTCCGTTTTTAGTAACCGGAAGCTTGTAGTCACACAACAAAAGCTTTGCAAACTAGTGTATAAACAATTTACTTGGAACAACGTGCAGTACTAAAGGTGTCTGTCACTACCTAGGGGAACAGGGGCTCCTCTCACACTAACAACGGGACCGAAATGTCCGAAAGTTCTGTCGTTTCCTTTTCCTCTCAGTTGTTGCAATAAAACGGGCGCACCTCGGTTCTCTCTAATGAAAACATACGCGCCCGTCACAAGGCACCTTATTTTCAAAAAGTATGGTAATTACTCTTATATTAGCGGTTCACAATTCTGAGGTCACTCGAAGGCAGAATTAATTGCAGCAGGTAGTATTTCTCTTCAAACCGATTTTGGCATGCAGGAAGGTTTTTAGACAAATATGTTTTATTTTAAAAAGCCACTGCTTTCGAGTCGTGTAAGATCTGAATAAGTCGTAGACTTAAAATAAAATACATGTTTCTTTAACGGGAAAAAGCCATGTTGCAAGGTTAAATCTTATGGTTCTATAGCTTACAGTGCCTTTTCAAATAAGCGGATTTATCATACTGGGTATGATCAGTGCTCTGAGTTTAAAATAGGAGAGGCCTGCCAAGTGAATGAATGAAAAACCGATAATTGGAGAAAAGTTCCTGACCAGTCCTTTCGTGTTGCTTAGGTCTTTTGGAAGAATGTATTCCATAACTGTAGGCTGAGTGAGTATTATTGAACATATTCTGTTGCCTACTGCTGGCTGCAACCTCCTGGTGATGGAGTGATTTAACCAAGGTCGGAAAATTGCATGTTTTTAATGAGAATACCCTTGGTCTTGGATATAAGCTCTTACTCGTCCATCGTTTTGACTTTTCCGGTTTAAGAAGAAGGTTGCTGACCGAAGCGATGAGGAAAAGTTCACTTTGAACAGATACGTAACATTATCTAAAACAAATATCATTAACACACTCATAATTTCATGATGTTACTTACGGCTTTTTTCTTGTTTTTTGTAGTCGGTGCGAAGTAAGAGTAAAGACTTTTAATCGGCACGAACAATGTAACGGAGCTTTCGGGACTGACCTTGTCCCGTGGTGAGCGTGATGGTAAGGGCCACCATCACGCTGACGACGGGACAAGGTCAGTCCCGAAGCTCCGTTACATTGTTCGTGTCGATTAAAAGTCTTTACTCTTACTTCGCACCGACTACAAAAAACAGGAAAAAAGCCGTAAGTAACATCATGAAATTTAATTCCTGTTACCACAGAAGTTCAATCTTCAAACACTCATAATTGATCAATTATGTTTTATTCCTTGCATTTCTACATGATAGTCAGTAGTTGTGATGTTATGCAAAGAAATGATCTTCCCGCAGAATTTCTTGACCGGCTAGCAATGTTGCAGCTGTTGCAAGGATGTTACTGAAAAGTCGGAGTAGTTCTTCATCGTATGAACTTCTTCAGAAGGTGATATCTTCTTTTACAAACAACTCAATGGCAAATACCTACAGTAATAACGTGGCGGTTCTGGAGGTTTTTTGTTTATGTTGCTGGGATTAGGCCTGAGACACGCTGTTCTTGGACTGAACTCAGTCACGTTCACCTGATGAGTTTCTACATTGCAGCAGTTGCATTCTGATACTTCCGGGGTCGCTTCTTAAACGTGGATCAAGATTTCCGTGTAGGCACATCTGCCGCTCCATAAGGTTGGATCTTCACCATTAAGGAACGATAGGCAATTGTGGGCAGCTCTTTTAATGAAAGGCTTGTACAGCTGGATTAAGCGCTGCGCCCTTGTTTGATCCGTCATATTCTATAGTTCAGATTATCCTCCAGTAATTTAGTAGGGCATTATAGCGAAGTAGCTCGGGCTAGGTTAGGTCTCTTAAGACTGTGATTTTGCAGAAAATGAGATAGAACTACTCGCATTACAGAATCACAAATTGTTGTCGGAATGGGGTAATGGAGTAACTGCCACTGTACCGTGGATTATCCAGGTATATCGTTTAGCAAATTGCTATTAATATTATTGAGGCTAGTCTGTAGCAATTCCTGGATATAACCGGCCGTTCGTGAGAGGATAGTATCACCTTTCTCAAAGTACCATTTTGTAGATTCAGCAGATTTGCCCTTTGCCTGGTGATCATAGCAACTTCGTGAGAGCGGAAGTGCTTCCCTTGGACAACTTGTCCCCACTCTGCAGTGACGTAATCAAAATATCGGGAGTTTAACTTTTATCAGTAGTATATTGACAGCTGTCCTTTAAGGCAGAGGAAAATAGAAATTTGTTATCGTCTCCTCCACTTACCTATTCACACTGAAGGTGGATGGCGCTTCGTACTGATAGCTCCAAACAACAAAGGAACGAGGAGCGGTTTCAACTACAATTTTCTATACTAATCTAATCTGTGCTAGAAGTGTAACGTTTCATCTGTTGCAGTTTATGACGAAAAGCTGGATTTTGTCTCCCATGTTGTGATCGGTAGGACAAATCCTAATTGAAAGCATTTTCACAGTTCTGTGCTTTGCGTTCTGGACGATTCTGTCTGCAGTGCGACAATCGTATTATATTCTTCTTCATGTCGTTGCTTCTTAACAACTAATGATAAGAGTGTTGATTTCTCATTTCCACATGGGGGTACGTTAAGAAGGAATGATCCGTGAAAGTCATTCGGCCACTAATGTGGTCTTCTGTTAGTGTGGTAAAGTCATTTATCTGCTGTTATCCGCTACTAGTGGTTTAATCTGAACTTGTTTTCGTTCCATGCTTTGGAAATGAAACTCCTAACGGGCGTGTGGAAATGCATAATGTTATTGCGGAAATTGGACCCGTGAAATTTTATTTATTTAGCGAAGCTTTCAGGAATCGTCTGTTCCTGTCTTTAGTGCGTGGGTAATCTGAGAAGGTGCGTTGGTAGGTCACTGGTCAGACTAATTACTTTAAAGGACGGAATTCCCGGAAGGTTTAAAAACAGCGAGCAATGTTAAAAATAAGAACAGAAAGGAAAGAAGGAAGGAAAAAGTAAAGGAAAAATTTCCAGGGGGTGGAGGAATAAGTGAAATTGCGAAACGAACATTCAAAAAAAGAGGACGATGAATTGGGAAGACAGCGGGAGTTGTTTAGTCCCAACAATCCGTCATAAGTAATCATTGTCCAACCGCAGGAGAGCCATTTAAAAGGCAACAGTTTCACGGGTCCACTTTCCGTAATAACATTATGCGTTCCATGCTACAGCATTCCTTAGGCACTTCTATGCCGAAGTGCAGAGATCTGCGCGTTCCTTCCAGTAGAAAGAATGCACACTTTGTTTTGTTGCTATGGCTAGCTAGATCCCGTTGCGTTGTATTACTCCACGTTTTGATCCTAATTCCTTTTGTTTATTTGTTACCCAGACCATGGCTGCCGTTTGTTGATGCTGACTTTTTGCTGGGGATTAACTTATGTTCCATAAAAGCATAGGACGAACTCAGATCTCCAAATTGCTGAAGTTTACTTAGGCAACTTCTCCGCTTGCACGAGAATGAACTGTCCCGTTGTCACTTAGATTATTTTCAAAAAGGGTTAACATAGTTTCAAACGAACAACGAGTGTCAACAGTTCAGCTTCATTGCAGGGTTTAGCACTTGCATGTTCTCCTTTGTTTGATGAGCTAAGGAACTTCCAACTTGCGAGCAACACGTATAACCTTCCCTTTTGCGGAAAGTGAGTAGCCGGACTGGTTAGTTATCCACAGTGCGTTAGGAAGAAGCAGAGCTTATCGGGAGTAGACATCATTCTCACATTGATGTTGGTACTGTGAACCGTAAGACTCCGGTCTCATAAGAAGAATCTCACGTTTATCTCTTACCCGTTCGTAGCTGTACATCATTCATCATTTCGTCAACATTAAAATGCTTGTATTTTCAGAGGTGGCGTAGCTCTATGCTTAAGTGCTCAGGGTAGAAGAAATGGAGAAGCGCTCGTTCGCTTCGAAAGTAATGAACATCGGGAGTTGGCGCTGAAGCGCCATCGACATTTCATGGGAAACCGGTATATTGAGGTGTATCGCGCGACAGGAGAAGATTTTCTCAGCGTTGCAGCAGGTGAGCAGTTGATGCTTTCATTCTGGAAGTTGCCTGACATGAAAGGAGCGCTAGCGCAGTAGCTTACTTGTCAGACTTCTCACTCCCGTTACGAATTCCGCCCTTTTGCTGATATTTCTACGAATACTCTTTTGCTGCTTTCATTTCTTTCCATTAGATGCCGTTCGAACTTCGTTAAAGTGTTTGAGAACTGCCCTTGCGTAGAGTACGGCATTTCTTATATAGGCATGGAGAACAAATGCATTCTTTCCTGTCCTTTCCTCACATTCAAGCCTGCTTTCACCTTTATATTAAGTTCACATTTGTTCATATCTGCGCAGATGAGCGTCCAAGGTTTGACGTCTTATAAATTTCAGTGGCGGCTAACCGCGAAACGCGGCAAATTAAAAGAATTTTGTTCAATGTGTTAAACAAAACGGTGAGCAGCCCTTAACAGCTGTTTCAGTCTTTTATACAAGGTCCGCTATAAGTTACCGTGCGGAAGTTGAGCAGTTATGATTCCGCCAGTATGAGGATAGGTAACAGTAACAGGTAACAAAACAAGTAACAGCAATAAAAACATTAATCATAATAGTAAAATTCCGCTGAACGCTCTTCACTTCATTACGCGTTTTCTGCTGATTCAGCAATTGACCAGCAAACACACTGACTTGAGTCTACATTAGCCTGCAGAAATGCAATTTTTTCTACAGCGCATGTACAATTCTTTAGATAAAACCTCTAAACAGTCTGAATGTGAGTTCAGGACTTAGTGATGGCAGTTCTGTGGTATCTCTTCGTCCGTTACACATGTTCAGCTGGTTCTCGCTAAGATAGTGTCTTACATAATTGGAATAATAGGGCAATGCCCCATTTTGCCTAAGCAGTAGGCCATTTGCTTTAACAAACGCAGTTAGTTTTTCCATTAAAGTCACCAAGTTAGATTGTCCAGTCGCAGTTTGCTGAAAAGCGAAGGGAACAAGAACTCCTTTCCATCAGATTCTTGCTGACAGGGTCACACTAGGGCTACCTAATTATCGTGCAATTACTATTATCAGACAAGTAAACTGCGTCGTGAAAATTTGCATGTCCGTTTAGCCTGAAGGTTGCCTCTTTCAACGCAAAATCATGTTAACCTGAAACCATCTTTCCAATTTTCTGTAAGGACATCTCATAAGATTCAGTTCTCTAGTCAACATCGTCTTCAAGCAAAACCGCATACTAATTATAGATGATAAAATTTGAATCGTCCTTGACGAAGGTTACGACGCGTGCTCGTAATGTTAGTAATGCCTCCTTGCTCTAGCATGCGATCACCTCACCTTTACGACCTGTTTCGGTGGCTTTTACGATTTTGTTTTTTCTTTACTCATTCTCAGTGCTTCGCGGGCCACCGCGGTGATGCGCATCTTCAAGAGTGTCATTTCTTAAAGAACAATAACAATGTTTTTGATCATTCTTCGGTCTGGTGGCGCTGCTGCGAATACGTCATGTCAGCGCTGAATTACTTTTGCGTAACTCATATTGTAAGTAAAGGGTTACTGTATTAACGTGCTCCTGTGGAGTCCCTGAAATGTAGCATTTCCACACCAAAAGGCACGCAGAAAGGATAAGCATAATGTTAGTGCACTTGATCTATTTATCAGATATTTAGATATTTATCAGAAAACGATGTAAATAAACTTATAGCGGACCTTGCATAGGCGCAAAGATTTCGCACTTGTTCGTTTAGCAACTACTGTATAAGGTCCGTTTTTCAAATGTTTATGCAGAATAGCTAATTCGCTTCCTTTCCAGTATTTACTATACTTCCGCTCAACGAATTGCTCTTGATTCCATTAAAAATAGAACTTTTATTGGAGGGCGTAGGCGTTGTCTAGCAGTTCACCTGTATTGCAAAAGTACCTTTACTATGTTCTCAGTGTGAAATTAGAAGTTTCACTGTATCCTATTTGCTTTTGCACTCTTGAGGATAACATAGGTGGATTGCTAAGTTTTGTAGCGATATGATTGCTCAGCAGAATCTTACATAAGGAAAAAGTTCACAGTGACACTACGGGTGGTTCATGCCGACTCTGCTTTCCTGTTTGCTTCTTCTATGTCTTTTTTCTAAGCTACTCTTATTACCTGGGCACCCAAGGCCTAAGATGGCTAGTAAAACAATCAGAGTAGCCAATGGGTCAATACCGCTAAACTCTAATCTTCATCACTTCAAACAAACTGTTCCTATGTTTGATCGATCTTCGTGTGTCCATATTTCTTGCACAACTTCGACCTCTTCGGAAAATGCCATGGCTTGAATAGTCTAGCTTTTTCTTATAGGATTATAAAGTTTCACAGTTTATTTACTGTAAACGTCCATTCAGGTTTAAATCAGTTTACTGGTTACGGAAGCATAAAAACCGCTAAAACCGGAAACTTACACGTTATGTGTGGTACCACACATAACGTGTAAGTACAAATAAACGGTTTTTATGCTTCCGTAACCACTAAACTGATGCAATTTTCAAAACGCCGTTAAAAAATCTTTCATTTTTGATTCAGGTTTAAACGTTTATTCTGGACTGTTTCGACAATTACCTTATGTCCTGTTGTCAGCATCAGATGAGCGCCAGTGAGCAAGAGTTATATTTTCTCAGTCTAAATAGGTTTATGATGGTAAACTTTTATTACGGTGAAACCCGCTGTATCTGAGAATGTAGCATCCGGATTTTTCAGGTCTAAGTTCGACCCGTCATCCTAGTCAGTTAAATAAGTTCATTTAAAGAGATCGTGATCCGTGTTACTCTTTAATGCTTTTCATCGGAAATCTTCGAAGTCCGTGTGTGACCACGTTTTCGTGTGTGTGTGTGTGAATAAATTTAGGGTTTGCGCCTTTTTTATCTCTGTTATTCTCTTCCGGCTTGGTCATCAGTCCTGCATTCAGTTGTTATAGTGACTGTTTTGCGAACGCCATGGTGTACGTGGTAATCAACTGAATTCCACGTCAATCAGTGTTGTCGCAGTTCAAAACGTGGCTTCTCGTGGTGGTTAAAAGGGCCACATTTTCAAGGTTCAGAAATGCCATTCAATGAGAAAAACAAGTTCATGTATATTTTCCGTCATTGTTTTTGTTATGAAGGGGACTCTTCTTTACAAATAGTCTTTTCTGCCATTTTGAGGATGACAAAATCGTAGAAGAGGCCGTTTTCCTGTCTCCATTAACTGGTCTTTCTTGGTGGATGTAAAATACTTATCTGATCTTTTTGGCGCTGTATTGAGCCCTCTGTTTGCTCTTTCGTTGCGCTGAAAGCGTACTCTGAAAATGAAACTTCCAAGTTCAGTTTTTGTTCATTCATTCCTAGCTTTCGCGGAATTACGGAACAGTCTGCGTCCGCGGTCTCGCTGCAGTACCTTTTCTTAAGCTAAACATATCCGTTGAAAATTGATATCATAATAACGGGTCTGGTGCACATAACGAGTAAAAGGGTTTTTTCGCTGATAAACGGAAACAGAAGAGTTTCGAAGGCTATGAACAAATTTGCTGTTTCGCATTCATGCAACGGGACAATAAACTGTACTGTTATATTAGAACTTTCGTAATGAGTGCATTGGTTGATGCATGCTTTTACGGAAAGCAACCTGTTCATTTCTCCTAAAGATTGCTCTTTATTAGCGAAACTTCCGGGGCTCACCTCACCCTGTCACCAGACCTTCTGAAGCGTTGATGACGGAACGAGATGCGCCCCGGAAGCATCGCTAATAAACAGCAATCTTTAGGAGAAGTCAGCAGGTTGGTTTCCGTAAAACTATGCATAAATGAGACAATAAAACCACTTTACTCGTTAGATGCATCTGTTCTGATTAGTTAGTTGTCCCTAAAATCGTTGAGTTACGGCAAGTGCCATTTCTCTTAAAAATTAAGTGACTTCTGCAACTAGGGACTTTATTTACGTTTGCATATGATTGCTCAGGCTATCTCATATAAGCAAGTGCAAATTCATTCAGTATAATACGCCGTTTTTAGTGCGAAACAGTCACGTTGCTTCCTGAGCTATATCCCTATTCAGCTATCAGCAGTTCAATTGAACCTTCCTAAAATATTCATTCTCCTGTTCCTCGGGTCAGATCTCGTTGAGACAAGTTGATATTGCCAAAACACGGTTTAAAGTAGCGCGGTAGGTTGCATCAGATTGCTCTCAGCAAGGATTTATTTTCTCGTGAGCACCCCTGCAAGAGTGAGAGCATCACTAAAAGGTTTTAGAAACGAACCGTAGGAAAAGAGTTGGCATAAGAGCAAATCTTGGATTTACCTTTCTGTATCCCAGTTTTTCTCTTCTATTGTAGTCATCATCCCTTCGTTCAGATGCATGGTAATCAACCATCCAAATCTTACATCGATTAATGTTCAAGCTGTGCATGTTCTCTGTGCTACACAATTCGAAGGTTTGTTGCTAATTCATGCAAATTTTAACGGCAGCCATTAGCGACCGAAAAGTCTATGTCGCTCCTGCTAAACGGATGCCTAGCGTGGGAATCAGGAGCCTGTCGGAGTTGCTCACATTGTTTCTACGCTGAACTTGTTCTGAACATTGATAAATGAACTGCAGCTCCCACTAGTCACGTTAAGCAGCGATTCAAAGCACAGCAGTTCAGTCAATGCACATGAGAAAGAAGTGATTCAGATTTCGCTTTATAATGACAGTGTACTTCACGCACATTTCCGCACGCTTATTGCTCTGCTTAAACCGCCTTATAAGTGCCGCAGCCGATGAAAAGGCTTAGCAATTCTGCGTAAACGTTAGACTAGTCCATTTTGCCTTAAGGCTGTGCACAGCCGTTATCTTGGGACTATTGTAAAAGCCGTATACTAAATTAGCTTGTCTGGTTCTATGCTGTTCTTATGAGCATTAACTTTCGCATAGAAATAGTCGCAGCCGAAAGAAATAGCGGAAGGAAGAGATCAGTTTGTCCTGGCGTCACCCGAACACTCTGAATAGCTATAAAATATGCTTTGTAAAGGTTTGAGATTAGGCTTCCGTTTGATTTACGAATTTTCATGTATGATTGTCATGCCTCCATTTTTAGTAGCTAACGTTTAACTTTACTAGAAGTGATAAATCAGAATTGTTTGCTTTTTTAGTAATACTAAGTGCATCAGAAGATAACAGTTAAAAGATGCTTTGGTTGATGGCAGCTGTTCCACTATCCATGTTGTGTTTAGTAGCGCTTGTTTTGTGGTGACGGTTATATAACAGTTGCTGTCATCGTTACTGCAGGTTATTATCGCCCCCAGGTTTAGCAGTGCGAATATGGGTGCAGGATGGACGAGTAGGCTTATCTCATCATCAACGCCCTTTTATCAGTAACGTCCCCGTAAAAGCGGGCAATCATCAGCCTCGTCCCGCCCCTTCTTTAACGCGTGCTTGACGTGGCGGTCAATCGTGAGCAATCATGTCAGTGCAACACGAGCGAATTCGTAGTACTGCTTGTTTGCGGTTGGTTGCTTCGTCATTTGACTGTTGAAGGCAAACGCTGTTTTCGACGGCCTCATTTGTGAAGTTTGTTAGCTGTTGGGTTGACCGCTGTCGTTCTGAACCCACTTTTGTCGTGCAGCTGTTCTGTCATTGACAAGCTGGCTTTTTCCTGAGTCGTCGTAGTCGTCACTAACTTTGCTTTGAGAACGGCATTTTCTCCTGCAGTGAGAAATGAGACTTGTAAGTAAAGACTCCTCTTCGGAAGTCGACCTGGAAGAGGACAGGAACAACCAGCCTGCGGAAGAGTCATCAGCCGTGGAGAGCGTTACCGAAAATGGCGGTTCAGCAGCTATGAATGTACCATCTTCGTCGCCGATCGAGCCTGCTGCACCGCCATCGAGTTCGTCGAGGTCTCGTTCTCCGGGACGATTCGGGAGGAATAAGAACATCCGTCATCCAAGCAGCAGCGATGCTATTGTAACAAAGGGGGGACATTCCGTCGGAGGCGTAGTAATCAACAGCCATGTTGTGCATCGTTTCGGTGAGTGCCCGCGTGCGCGCCTTTTCAACTGCTCCTTTCATTTCCTTGATAATTCTCTGCTTTTGCTGGCTACGGTCTTGCTCAAAAAGGCAATTGCGCCAATGTTTCATTATTAGTTAGCGGTAAAATGTCAATCTAACAGCGCTAAAGCGGTCCTGTTTCAGGCAGCAACAACGAAGCGCAGCAATTTCTGTCGCGCGAGTCGGTGGTTATCATACGTATGCGCGGACTGCCCTACGACTGCACCGCGAAGAGAATAGTAAGTTAGCTGTACCCAATTACTGCGTCCGTTTGTTTCCGTTGATCTTCATCCTGTTTACACGATGGCCATATGCGCGGGCAGTATTTGTGTAGCTTGCTGGCATTCCTCTTTATTACTGCTGTGCACTCTGTATACTAGTCGCCACCGATGGTTAAATAAGGCTGCTGTAGCATGGCCACGTATCCGAAACTCAGTGACGCTTAACCCTCATTAAGAATACCATTCAAGGAAGTGGAGTTAACTATGCTATGAGCAGCAGCGGTTGGGGTGGAGATAACTGCTGATTAATTTCTTTGTCCTCGCTGAAGCATTTTGCTGTTCATTTCAGCTGGAATTTTTTGAAAGCGGTGAAAATGGAGTATCGGTAGTGGATGGCGAAAACGGCATACTGTTTGTCAACAAGGCGGACGGAAGGGCAACTGGTGACGCGTTTGTTTTGATGTCCACCGAGGAAGACGCGCAGAAGGCACTCTCCAAGCATAAAGAAGTCATCGGAACCCGGTACATTGAGCTGTTTCGCAGCACAACTGCGGAAGTTCAACAGGTGAGAACGATGGGCGCTTTTATCATTTAAGTTCAGCTTCATGGTTTCTTTAACAGAAGAAGCCTCCTCTTGTTTCATAGTTTATTTTCGACAGAGCTTTCGGGGTAAACCTTATCCTGGCTTCAGTTTCAAGTCTAATCTGTAGTCCGTAGGAAGCAGCTATACAGTTTCAGTTTCTGGACAACTCCCTTCCAGAATGGCTGAAATGAATGTGAAGGTCATACAGGTGTTTGGGAACATGACGAATTCTTGAGGGGAGCTATAACAGCTTTACCGTCTTTAGTAGTTAGAAATAGTTTTGCCCTTTCGAGTGGACGTAATTTTAGGTTACGTGCTCGTCGATTCGTATCCACTTAGGCATGAGTTTCCTGACTGAACTCTCCGCAAATTAGTCCACAATTTCACTGAAGGCCATGGTTTCTAACTTCCTCTTTTCGGTATGTTGGCGTTGAGAGACCGTATCTTCTTTCTGTAGTCTTATTGGTATTGCTAATAGAATGAATCCGTTTCACCTGAATCTCGCTATCCATTGTTTGCTTCTGTCATCATGTTAAGGCAAAGCTAGGGTAGTGACGCAGTTGCTAGTATCATTTCAGATTTTAGCTTGCGAACCTGTCCAGCGCTTCACCTGTTAAAGTGTTCACATGTGCAGAAGTGGAGGATTCATGGTTTATTTATTCGGCGGAATTTAATTATATTTGGTCTTCAGGTTCTTGTGCTTCCCTGACTTGTTTAGCTTAAGCGACGTTTAAGTGTAGTGACGGCGGGCGTATGTTTGTGCAGAAGCATAATAATACGCTGATGCTCCAACCGAACGAATATATTCGACTACTAGTCGGCATCAATATAATTCCATTGCTTATCTGTCCCTCTCTTGCACTCTCCCGTGCACCAAATGAACTAGTGATACGAGATAGAATCTAGCATGCTTCATTTATAAGTATCTGCAGAGAAGTTGCCACTCCTACGATGTAAGTGAGTTATGCAGCTGCGGTTAAAAGTCATAGGCGAGTTTGGAGCGGTTGATTATTTTTTCAGAACGTGTATGGCTGAACATTTTGGCTTGAAAACCCTCTTAAACGACTGTGGAATTACGTTTTGCGTTTTGTTAATATTACAGTCCGGAAGAATAGCTCTGTTAAGCTGACGACCTTAGCAAACGTCCCCATATCAGAGCCGTGCGTCTGACAGTTCATGCAGAAAGGTTTAGCTTGTCGTGCTAATAAAACACTACCTCAACTTCTTACTTTTCTAAGTGCCGTTACTGAACGCTGCTGTCACATTTCTTCACAACGATAGTAGTTTACTGTTCCGGCTAAAAATAGCTGTCAGCTGGACTTGCCAGCTTACACTATTAATGTGATTGGCTTATTGACCTACC
Source organism: Trichuris suis (assembly GCA_000797535.1). NCBI lineage: Eukaryota > Metazoa > Nematoda > Enoplea > Trichinellida > Trichuridae > Trichuris > Trichuris suis. Next base: position 170,467 of record KN538387.1, on the reverse strand, counting down.
GACCATGCACTGCAGATTTATTTCTCAAGGGAACAGATTCTTGCGACTTTCGCTATGTATGAAGACAGAGAAGTGCAAGAGTCAGGCTTTCAGCTAAGCAGATTTTCAATATTGTTGCTTCATAATCCCTGTATGTGGTTAATTGTCAAATTCCCTGTGTGCTCTTGTAAAGTCTGGGATGTGCAGGATCACAGTTACTTTCAGAAATAGGTGGGTAAGTATTAATAGTAAATCGAATAGAAAACAGCTGCGCGGAAGTGTGGACGCCACGTTGATAATCCGTCATGCCTGCACTCAAAAAAACGTCATCGAAAGGAACTTTGGCTGATAAGAGAGCAAATTATGCTGCTCTGGTTTATCCCTGTAGTACAAATATTGATGCCGATCGTGAGATTTCAGAGTTTGTCTGTGTAATTTGATGGGAGAACCACCAGGCCAAAGTTGTCGTAAGTAAAGTTACCCTAAACGCTTCTTCGACACGCGTCACTGCGTTGTTAAAAAATTCTTTGCACGTTTTCTCACAGGAAACTGTTCGTCCATTGACCGTCTAGTTCAAAACATCGGTATTTTCAAAGTACTCGCAGAGTTGTAAGGCGCGGAATCAGCTGGGCGTTTGTTTATTGGTTGATCAGAAGCTGTCTTCATGCTGCTCTTTGTAGGTAGCTGCCTTTGTTTTCTTAGTTTAAGTTGCAAGTTTTTGCTTACAAAATGTATGCGTAAGTGACTGCTTGCCGTTGGCTAGGTTTGTTTGTTGGACAGGTTAGCTCTATTATCTCGCTAGGTCGATTTAACCTCAGAAAGTGCAAGTGCAAATCATTTTGCCCGTGTCCGATATTGTCGATCTCTCTTAGTATAGCGGAAGGCAATCGGTGAGTTGCCTTTTCTTATCTGGTTTCATACGCTCAGGGAGGCGGGCAGTTCATTGGATCGCTATGCGAATATTTTCTGATTTCCCACTTCTACTAACGTGTGGTCGCTTTGCCCAAGATCTATGCAAATTTTATCTGCAAACTTGAGCTAATGTAAACTGGTTTTCTTAATTCACTTAGCTGAAGCAACGCTATAACGCATCACCTTCGAACGCTACCGAACAGTTGCTTATAGTATTCGCATCCCTTCTTACGGTCAACAAAATATGGTAGAATGCATTTTACCGAACTCATTTGTCACCGTTATAACTGCTAAACAATATGGCCTTTAAGGAAAATATGTGTGATCCTGATAATGTGTATTTGCAAGACAGCGTGTAGAATAATGCCTCCTTCGAAGTTAATTTGTTTGAATTGCAATGTTGATAGTAGATAGTTAGTGAGGCAGTTCATTGATCTTTTTACTACTTTCAGATCTGCATGGGATTCTTTAATTCAAACTAAAACCATGCAGGCTCTGTGAAGCAGTTAAGCCATCATAGACTGACCTGAATTTCTAATACTTTAGTTTAGTTACGTCTCACCACAGGACAATACTGCTTTAGTTTTGACTCATTGGCTGCTATTGTAACCCGCCTGAAGCCTGGCAGCTATTTTTGACATAAGATCAGGTTGTATACTGTTTTACTTCCAAATAGCAATTCGAATACGTAGCATTTTGTAATGGGTTCGTAAATTTTCATGGTAAAGTTCATGTGCTGTGGGACCTGTTGATAACCAATTTTTTTACTCCGGAGCTTTCGGGTCCACCCTTGGCTCGTCTTCAGCGGTGAAGAAATGCGACAGCAGTCTTTACCGTTGAAGACGCTCAAGGGTAGGCCGTAAAAGCTCCAGAGTAAAAAATTGGTTATCAACGGGTCCCACCGTACATAAACCTTACCATGAAATACCAATTTAAGATATTTGTGCCGCTTTCAATCGAATGCTTGTGTCGTCGGCAATGAACCTTTTGTCCTTTTTATCCGTGAATGCAAACCACGTAAGAAACTTGTCGAACCACTCGGCATGTCGTCACCGTAGATACAGATCGCCGCTGTATCCGCTTTGACTAGTTCTAAGGCTTTTCACGGGTAACAGCAATTGCGGTTAGTGACGAACCCAACGTGTGCTGGTCTTACCTGTTATTTTACCAATCTCGCAGTAGAACGTCTTCGTGCCATCTTTGCGCTATTAGAAACGACTCGTTCCAGGAGGCTCTGGAATGACTTGCTTTGCATCTTTAGTAAACGGTACTTCTGAAATGATATTTATTTTGAAATGTAGACTTTCCAGCACAACTGCCCATCAGTCCATTCTTGAACTTTTCGTCCTTTGACTATCAGGGTTAACAATTCTTTACGAAGATTAGGTTCTTTCGGTAAAAGTAGTTTAGCTGCTCCTTCTGAGCCATCTTTCGTGGCGCAATCCTACTTGTAGTATTATAATAGTAAATGAAGTATTGTTTATCAATTGAGATTGTGCTGAACTTCTGGAATGAACCTTTTTCATCTGAATTATTATTAGATGTGCGCAAAAGTTCTTCCCGTTTGTTGTCGATTTAAAAATTCCTCCACAGAAAGTTAAGTCAAGGCTGTTTATTCGACATAACTTCCATTGGTTGCAATGACCGTCTGCCACGTTCCGGCACCATGTGGATGTCGCGGTGGTAGAAAGTTGCGGGCTTTGATCCAAAGAAGATGACCACCCATTTTTTGATCTCTGTGAATTCTTTGAAATGCATCCCGCACAAGTCGTGCTTCATCGATCAGAATAAGTGGTAATCAGATGGCGCAATGTCCGGTGGGGTAGTTCGTCCCACTTCAGCTGCGCAAGGCCCTTTTTGTCACTGAAACGATGTGTGACCGCATGTTGTCATGCAGCAGGATGACTTTATGATAGTTGGATGAGTGTTTCGGTCGCTTCTGTTGTACCACGTCCGCTAATTTTGCGAGCTGCTGACAGTAGAGGGCAGCCGTAACCGTCTTACCAGATTTCATCAGCTCGTGGTACAGGATGCCCTGCTAATCCCACCAAACAGAGGATCTCTTTTTCCCATGGATGTTTGACTTCGCTACGGAAGTGGACGGCTGTCCTGGGTTTACCCAGTGTCTTTTCCTTTTCGGATTATCATACATGATCCATTTTTCGTCCCCAGTAACAACGCCAGAGGGTACTCTTTCTTTCTTGCTTGATCAACGTTGAATAGCAGATGCTGACTCGGTTGTCCATGTCAGATTTAGAAAACTTTATGCGGTGCCCATTTACCGTACTTCTGTGTCTTACCCATGGCTCTGAGCCCGCAGGTAATGGTTGAATGATGTACTCCAAGTTCCAGAGTGGTCATCGCAGAGTCATGGTCAAGCGGAGCCTGCAGTTCTTAATCTTCACGTTCCATGGGGCGCCCTGACCTTGGACTACATCAGGTTTTCCACTTCGAGAACGCTTTCACTAAAACCGATACGCGCGCGTTCAGAAATAATCCCCTCACCATATGCGCCGCACCGAAATCTTGCGGATTCTGCTGCTGTTTTATTTAGGCTAAAACAGAAATAAGCAGTGGCGCATGTGAAGCTTATCCGGATGCATCTCGAACTAATTGAAAGCGAACGACTGAATGAACAGTGCAGGAGAAAATTTTTCGTGGACGTTCAGCAGACGTTTCGCTGAGTCACCAATGCTGCAAGAAACGCGCAGAGGTTGCGTAATTATCGAAATAATATCAGCTGAACATGAGGGGAAAGCACTTTTGCACACTCCTAATAATACGTTAACGGTGGCACAATTTCGTAGCAAACTCGTTTCTAACGTATCTCAACGAAGGCCTAGATAGTACGGTCTGCCTGACCAATCCTCTGAGACCATTTCCTAATTCTGAATCATTAACAACTACTAGGTTTGTCAATGAATACTTTAAAGGCTTTGTTCACCGTTGGCGCTGTATAGAACTGCATTTTCAGTACTATTCTTTCGCTTGAATACGTCAGGATGTTCGGCTAAACATTTCTGTATTCCTTTATGAGTGTAACCTGTGGACGTACGAGATCATCAAGTGCATTGTCGACCGATTGCGTTTTTAGCGTCACCTTTTCTTGCGAGCATTTGTGCTTCAGTAAGAAAAGCGAGCGAAGCAGTGCACACGAAAAGTTTTCGTGTTAACAAATGGGCAAAGTTTTTTAGCATACAAAACTAGCGAAGCCGTCGAATCTGCGATGATCTATTTTCAGATTGGATGAATTGGATTTGAAAACACGATACTGTAGCTCATTCATTCACGCGCTGAGGACTGATCACGGGTGGTCTGAAAGCGTTGTTGATGTAGCGCGTGGAACAGATTTGTCATCGATTTTGAGAGTGAAAGCATATATCCTTGAGAAGCAATCAAGTTTTGAATGCCGAAGGTTTCATGATGTAAACTTTTAATTACGGTGAAACCCGTTATGTAAGAATGTAGTATTCTGTCCGGAGCTTTCGGGCCAAAGTTCGAACCGTCATCAGCGGTTTCACCGAAATTAAAAGTTTACGTCATGAAAAGGTTTCAAGTCGTTACAAAATGTTACGTATTCAAACCGAAGATTTCAGTGTATAATTGTCAGCTGACTGCATATGTTTACGTGACGACTCTTTTTTACTCAGTCATTTCTAATAATTGAAATTCAGTGAGACACTGCGAACTGTTTCCTATTGATTCCCTTATTCGATTGTCCTTTGTTTTATGAAACGTCGACTGTAATGAGTAGGAATAATTTTGTTCGGAATATTTTTCACCGGTCAAATTTAGTTATTTTTTTGCTTTTGTTCTTCTTCTTTTTCTTCTCATTGTTATCATTTATTCTTTGTTGCAGGTGATCAACAAGAGCTTGGAGAGTGTAAAGATGGATCTGAACAACTTACCGGCAGTTAACATCTTGGGAGGTTTGCAGACGAGAGCCAACTTACCAGGCGCAATTGGTGCCGCATTGCCTGCGTTGTTGCCTCATCAGGCTTTCATCACTGGCTCGCGAAGGGACTGCATTCGTTTGCGTGGCCTCCCTTATGAGGCTGAAGTTCCAAATGTTCTTGATTTCTTGGGAGACTTCTCAAAGAACGTTGCCTATCAAGGCGTTCATATGGTTTTCAATGCGCAGGTGACTTAAATTTTTCTGTTAACGGAATAACTTAAATTCGGTACAAGGTGCACCTGGTGTTTGTAGGATACTACTCCAGAGGTTTTAACTTGGGTGCTTCAGTCTACTGTTCCGTTGTGTTGTCAATTAGGCTTCTACAAACGGATCGCAGTGCCATATTATTGTAGAAATAATTTCAAGCCACCTGCTTTCAAGTAGCTTCTATGCAGTGGGTGAAGCGAGGTCGCTTGGTTCGTCATCCAATGGCAAATGCAGAACAAAAATTTTCAAAAGATCTATTGCACCTCTTGGCTTGAGAATACTTCTTAACCTACTGTATTGTAAAAATAGATGCATTTCTACAATCATTTTCTTCAGTAATGTTAAGATGGTATAATAAAATGAGAGGGCATCAAAAGCGACGCGTTGATTCATATTCATGTAAGGGGCAACGCTTGGAAAGGGAAATATGACTTAAGCTGGCTGCAATTGTAATTTTGCTAGTTAATTGAATCTTCCACGTGCGGTTTCGTTGCGATTATAAGATGCAGACAGGAATAATTCAAGGGTTCAAATTAAGACAGTTCTTCTTAGTTTTGACTGCAGAAATGTGTACTTAGTCGATGTGAACTGTAATTCGAGCGTAGTTCAAGTTCACTTAAACGTCGACGTACCTATCGTCTGAAGTTTGTCCCTCTATTAGTTAAAGTCCGTATTCTTCGTAAATTAAGTTTAATGAATTTTGAAGAAATACTGCATTTCCTTGTACAAGCAGTTCCTCTGTTCTGTTTTGCGTTCCCTTTGGAGTAAATTCGTTTTAGGGTCACCCAAGTGGTGAAGCTTTTATCCAATTGGACAGCGAAGCATCTGCCGCCGCTGCTGCTGCTGATCGACACAACAAATATTTGCAAATCGGCAAAAAGCAGCGTTATATCGAGGTGTTCCAGTGCTCAGCAGATGATATGAACCTTGTCTTAACCGGTCCGACACCAATCCATTCTTCTTTGCTGCCAGCAGCGGCAGCATTAGCTGCAGCACAGGCTAGATCAACTCTTCCTGCTGCAGGTGGTCTTCGCAACCTTAGTTGCTCCAGAGCCTTGTTGAGTCTTAATGTACTATTTTTAGGCAATGGTGTTTTACCTAGTCCAGCGTTAGCAACAGCTCTCTTTTCGAACCCGTTTGGAGGATATCCGTTTCTGCCACCTCAAGTTTGGCCTCCTGGAGCGGCACCTCCTTTGCAGAATGGTACTTGGACTGCTGTAGCGACGACAGGAAGTAGCACTTTACCATACATTTTGAATCCGACTCCTCGTTTGCCTGTTATATCTGGTAATTTGTTGTTATTTTGTTTCTTTATCGTATGTTGAATATGACAGACACTGCTGCAGGGGTAGCTAGCCTTTTTCCTACCATTACTGCAGCGCCGGGTGCAGTCGTTTATTGGCCGTATCCTAGTCCCCCGGTGTCTCCAACTAGCTATTTCACATCAGCTGGCCAGCAAGCTCAAGTGCAAGGTTCGAACACTGTTCTTCTTCGCGGTCTGCCCCTAAACGCCACAGCTGCGGACGTGCTGAACTTCTTCCAGGGATATCCAGAGGTAGGTCAGTGCTGCAACAGTTTAACTTGCACTAGGTAGGTGATGCTTTCAGTTGACGTTAGACAGTGTGCAGATCCATCGCGCTCCTTCTGGTCAGATGACCGGTGATGCGCTAGTTTCATTCCCAAATCGAGTCGATGCCGAACGTGCAGTCATAGAACGCAATCGCCAGATCATGGGCAGTCGACCTATTGACCTATACCTATGTGCCATGTGAAGAATTTACTAGTTTTCTTTTCTCCTTACGCTTCTAAACTTATCGCATTTGCAAGTTATTTTGTTATTTATGTTCTTGCATATCTGTCCAATATTTCTGCACTCTTTTTCTATTCACTCTGTGGCAGTTGCATTCCAGCTTTGGCAAGCACACCGTCCATTAGAGTTCGTTGCTATTTAGGCTAGACGCTGTGATTGCCTATCTGGCAATGTCAGCGCTTTTCACGTGGTCCCTGACACCAGTGCGTTTTTTCCTTTCTTGAATCACTTTCAACGCAAAGGCAGTTTTTCGCGATGCACACATTAACAATAACCGCCGTAATGCCACTTTTTTCCTTTCACGCTATTAGAAGCCAAGCACCTTTAGTAATAATTAAGAAGAGGTGTTTTGTTTGTGACAGTTGCTGTTTTTATGCATTACTTTTGCTCGTTTGCTGTTCGCACCGCTTAACCATTTGCATCGTTCTGTTTACGGTAGGAATCATAATTGTCTCGCTCAAAAGGTTTCACATCGTCTTTTCCTGCGGGCTCCCATCGTTTTTCAGAATTGCAACAAAATCCGGAACGTCTTCCTATCGTGTATTTCTGACCAATCGAATGTGCTCTTTCCTCCGCGAGACTTTGACAGTCGCTGATTGTTAGGCGCATTCCTTCTTACCTTTCACCCATCCCCGTTATTTTGCAATATTGCAATTTCTGTGCTATCGACTGGGGGTATACTTCTCGTTTGCCTCGTTTAGCCCCAGTTATGCTAACTATAGTTAGCGTTTGCTGTGATAGCGTTCATGGATCGTGTTTGATCCGAAGGCACTTATAATGATAGTTTGCTGTTGAACATCCGCGATCGTTGAACGTGGGTTTATTGTTTCGATTGATAATTTTCCTATTAAAAGTATGTATGCGAAGTGTTTCAGCTTTGCCCTGGATTTCATTTGAGTGTCTAAAGCTGGATACTTAAAATCAGAGTTTGAGTCACTACGGTGCTCAGAAAGTATTCTGTCTCTGAAGTGGATTACTTTCTTTATACAAAAGCGGATTATTACATAGATCTACGTTGGATGTTATCATTTGTGCATCCTTTAAATGGAATAGTTTATTCTGCAGTATACGCAAAGGAAGGTTTGCTTAAAATAGCAGTCCATTGTGCATTTCTGTTCTCAGGATGTCTAATACGGTTAGTGCTTGGCTAAGGCAGATGGCGATGGAAGCCCATTCACTTCTGCATCACTTTTCATTTCAGAAATTCCTTTGATGTAGACTAGTGATTTGCCGATGGCTTGTGTTTATGCAATATCTGTATGTTCTTAGCCTTACAATTCGTAGCCGTTGCTGGCTTCGGTGAACTTCCCAGGTGCATCATTCCAAGCATCACTAGGTGCTCTTCGCAGTGTGCAGTTTCTTCACTTACTGCAGTCAGCTTTTTGATGGCATTTCTAGTTGGCCGTGCTTTGTTTGGGTATATTTTTAAATTGCATACTTAAAAGGAAATTAACACTCACAAAAAATTTAGTACCTTTCTTGGCGACTGTCAAGAAAGGCAGAAGTTACAGAACTCCGTTACCAAACATTCACTCTTCAGCGTCATAAATTTATTGGCTTAAGGCAGTGTTTCCCAACCTTTTGCCCGCCATCGCCCCCCTTTAAGTTGTCATCGCCCCCCTAGACGCTGTAATCGTCCCCTATTCTGATTGGTCAATTTCGAACGCGCTCATTGGCTGGAGCGGTGGGCCGGGGGGCAGTCAGCTTGAAAACTGTTAATACGCAAGGTGGCAATGCAACTTTATTTTACGCAGTACGCATGATAGTTGACTCGCAGGCCATACCTTACTATGTCCTTGTAGCGTTTGCGAAGCCTGACTGCTAATGAACAAAGCTTTACTATCGATGAGAGCAACGGTGCAGATAGGTGCGTAGCAAAGATGGCGAAAAGGAGAGTCCGTCGTGCTCTGAGCGGCGCGCTTATATACCCCTCCTTGACCCGGGCGTAGGTCACATGCCCGCACAGGTCGGGGATCAGCGGCCGTCAAGAGATTTGGCCAGGGTCCCCCGCGAGTCTGCGGCGACGTCACAAATATTGACGTCCTTGTCTGGGAAAAACACCCGTCGCAAACACGCTGCGCCAGCTGGGGGGTCCTGGACGTGTAATCGCCGGCACAGTCCTTCAGCACGATGGCTCACGCGGGGCATATGCCCGCCTTACCTCAAAAGTGCCCCCCAAGTGCACCCTTGACGATTTGCGCTCCCCTGATTTCAAAAACGCCCACGGAGGACCCAAATCGCCCCCCTGAGCCTTCCATCGCCTCCTTCGTCGCCCCCTTGGCCTCCGTCGCCCCCCCAGAAGGCCGAAATCCTCCGTCCCCCTTGGGCAACACTGGTTTAAGGGAAGTACAATTTCATCATGTCGATATTGATACAGGTTTTCCCTACTACGAACTTTTAGTTTTAAGAAGCAGCTGAATTTGTACTTGTTTTCAGTTTGCGAAGCAGTTGCGTGGTCGCTTCTTTATCTTTACGAAGAAAAAATACAATAGCTTTTTGTGCATACGTCTTGGCGTTCTTTGTCCTAGAATAGCTGCTGTAACGGGAACAGAGCCAGGCTGCTGCCAGTAGCTCGGCTGAAGTCGTGCCGATAAGGTATGTCACGAGGCGAGGCGTTTTGCACTAGTAAGGTCATTACAGAATGGCTATTCACTGAGTGGGGGGGTCCTTGACAGAAACCCGACGTGTAACTCAGAAAGAGGAAGACCCCTGACGTCAAACTGGCTGGAAAGCAGCCTGATTAACTGGGTCACAAAGCGACGCGTTTGGTGAGAGGCACAGGCAAGGACGCCAGAATTACGGCAACTGACGAAAAGAAGGGGTTTTCAAAAAAGGCTCCGCGGGAATTATTACGCACAGTATCAAGCTACCCTTGTTTTGAATTGCGTCTGTGAACGTTGCGCTTCATCTCGGTTTCTTCTGTGCATCCGTTAGTAAGATGGTCTCTGAGGAAACTGCGAGGCCCAAGAAAGCTCGTAAGAGTGCTTCGCTTAGCTTCAAGTTGGAGGTGGTTAAGCATTTCGAACGAAACACAGACGTCATGCGTGCAGTGAACCTGTCTGCGTCCATCATTCGTAGCATTTACCTTTAGAGAGACATAGGGTTGGAACGTAAGTCCTACCAGTATTTGCAAGTGTATTTTAAAACAAAATAAGTTTACAATAATTAAATATCAATCGATCAGGTATTCACCACTATTGTCTATAACCCCAGGCGATCTATACCTGTATTGGGCAGGTCCATGATACCATCCCTCCAGAAGGAGACGGGTTTGGACTGAAAAAAGACTGAAGGCACGCTTTCCATGTAATCGTTGTTTTTAAACTTGAGAGATGGTTTCGAGAGAGTGGGCGACCGACTTAGCGAGGTCTGAGTATGATGGATGGCATATAATCTCCCGGCCGCATTCGTTTAGACACGAGCGAGCTGGTTCGGCGACATGTCGTCTCACGTCGTCATGCTCGAAGAAGACTCCGTTCGTCTAGTAGAGATCTCGGTCGAGTTTGCCTCCAAGTCTTACTAGATGATTAGCATAAACTTCGGCCCTTTACTGGTCACCCTTCCGGAAGTACTCCCAATGCTCAACGCCGCGTGCACTCTACCAAACGCAAAGCAAAAGCTTTCTCTGGCGTCCATCAGCTTTGACTTGAGCTGACGCTGCGGATCCAGAGGGAAGCCAATGGGGAGTCCGTTTTGGGACTATCATAGACAACCCAGGATTCATATCCGGTGATAAGATGTTCCAGTCATGCAAACGTCTGACGCTCTGTGAGGAGTTCCGTACCGCAGTCGACTTTTCTATCCTCGTTCTCTCG
>KN538387.1:114822-145021 GCA_000797535.1 Trichuris suis | reverse complement strand
GGATTTTGACCGCCACCGAAACCATTTGCACTTTCCGTAACTAATAAACGCTTAAAGTGACATCTGCGAATTTGCATTTAACTCACGAAAGGATTGCTTCGTCCCCACAGGGCGTCGATTACGTGAGCCAGAAGGCAGGCCACCGCGTTCAGTTCTGGTAACGCCTCGATTATCGGAATTTTTCGTTATCGGAACCACACCTTGCAACAATTACTTCCGTAATCGAGTTTCTACTGTATTTGCGGTGTTGCGACAATATTCGAGCGCTGAGGACGGAACGTGTCAGCTCCGAAAGCTACGCAAGAGTCATTATTGTGATCAGTAAACTGTTTTTCTCTTATTCTGACCAATAGTTCAAAAACAGGGAAGCACGTTAGTAAAAATGAAGGAACAACTTGGACCTGTTACAAACCAACCAATCTTCAACATTTCGGATTAATTCTTACTGGTGCAGTCAGTTCAGTATTAGTAAAACTTACGTTTCATGTTGCTGAAGTTTTTTCAAATCAGACTAGGCTTACGGAGCAGTTTCTAAAGTTTCTCTTTCCAAAGTTTAATTCATTAGCCTGGTGCTGTAAGAAGGTCGGCATTAATGTAATATGCGAAAAATCTGCGATTCCTTATTCTTTTATTTGGAGTTTCCACGGTAACTGCTCTGGAGCATTTTACCTTGCTGTCAGCTTTAAGAATAAAATGGAGAATTTCATTTAAGCATGGCTCGTCTTGTATATACCAAGTTTTCATGGCAAAATCATGTTAGCCCATTTTTTTGTTAAGGCGAAACTGCAGCGGCTGTTTCAGGATTCACCGAATCCAATGAACACTGACGACTCGGTCTGCTGAGTCCTGAAAGCTCCGCTGTGGTTTGGTTTTAATAATGAAGAAACGAACGGCTTTGCCACTGGAATTTTCGTGTATATTTTGAAGCATATTCCCTGAGACAGCGAGCTCAGTTGTCTTATTTTGGGAAGTACTGCTGTCAACATGTATTAATACATCTTCGCGTTCAATTATAGTGGGCCTACCACATCGCGTGAATGAGCTCCAAGCTTCCCACACATAAGAAATTCTTCGTGTAATCAAATCCCTTGTGCGGGAAGCAGAATAGACTGCGTACAGCCTGCGCAGTTCATCTTGTCTATCTATCTATACTACATATGAAGAAGTGAAAGGTCTGTCTGTGCGTTTGTTCGCAACCTTTAGCTCGCTGACAGAGGAATGACTGACATTTCTAGGTCACGTTCGCTGTTTTGTGCGCTGAATCATTCTTGGGGCATGTGATTCCATATGAGTTAATTACCGCATGCGCGATCGCGCCGCCACTGTGGCGGCGGATTTGGAGAATGTATAAAGTGTTTTGAACACGTAGCTCTTCGTAAGGGGATGCTAGAGCTTCGCGCTATACATATATTTTTATTTATTGTATAAGGTCACTCCTTTAACCGCATGGGATTGTGGATGCCTTCAGAATCATGGGCAGCCATAACTTGCACTGTCTCGAGTGAAATCTCGCGAAGGGTTTCTCTTGCAAGGGGATTGTCATAACAAGCCACTCAACGTGGTGTACACTGAGATTTTTTAACTTTTCGTTTGGCCGTGATGAAAGTACCGAGCACTAAGGCCTCAGCAACGGAAGTAGCGAGCATGACAATGAAAACCTAGCTGAATGAGTCGCATCAATTCCTTCAAAAGTGAGTTTGTTAACAGTTTATACAGGATGTTTGCATTTCTTGCTTCTTTCCCGCTTTATACATATCTTGCTGTTTCTCTTTCGTACTTCTTCAGGTGTGCCTGACATTCTTCCCCATGAGCTCGTTAACAAATAGTTCCAAACAAAGTCACACATGCCACCGCTTAGAAGTCTGACAACACAGCGGTAAGAGACAAGTGTTACTAAATGCACGAGCTGTTTTTCTTCTACTTCCCTCTACTGTTTTCTCTATCATAGCAAAATAAACATTAAAGAGTTGATGTTGCTTCACGTGTAAAGGAATTCACGAATGAAAATGCAACAGCAGTAAAAATGACTGCATAATCATACTGTCTTGTGCGCCTAAGCCTATTTAAAGTGCGGCACTCTCAACAGTTCTCGAGTTCTTCAAATATTAAGTTAAGTGAGAGGTAAAATTACAAAACACTAATGTGGACAAGGACAAACATAAACCAGCAGGTGAGTCACCGCGTAGCGGCGAAGACATCGGCTGGTTCGTATCATACTAACAGTAATAATAACTGCATTCGTACTTTTGATTTTCTATTCAGATTAAAACGACTGTTGGAGACAGGATCCTCTGCTACGCTGAGAATGTTACAGCCGCGGTTTTGGAAACTTGATTTTCAATAAAAGTTTGTGAGGCGAGTGCATCTCTTCCATTAAAAAGTCCAAGCACCTACTGAGAAAGTATGCATGTCATGTCAGGCAGTCTTTTGTTGAAAGTATCTAACCCTTTTCAAGTAAAAACTCCAAAATACAAACAAGTTTAACGTGCACATAAGCTCAGATTGTACATGGTTGAATGCCTGCTTTCATATATTTGCAAAATAATCTAGAGCGTTATTTTTCCCTGTCGAAGTTAGAAAAACTATTCTGAAAACCCCGTGCCCCTCAATCGTTAAAAATGGATTGAAACAAGCAACGGTTGCCCATCGAGACAACTTTGTTACCAAAAAGAATAATACGCAAATTACGTAGAGGAACACGATAACTTGGTCAGCCTAACAAAGAAGCCACTCAATCAAAGAATGGAAACAACATATCTAACAATGAAACCATTTCTCATTTACTGACGCGTGTCCATCACTCCAAATTTGTATATAGCAAAAAAACTGACAGAGCTCGATGCAGGATCAATAACTATAGATAAATATTACCCAAAGTAGGAGAAATCTTGCCGAGCAGTGGTTGAGCGAATAAAAAAGAATGAAAAGGAACTTCGAGAAATTAAGTGAAACAAATATTAGTAATCAGTTCGCACACAGTGGCAAAAGTACACTTACAAGTTTAGCCTGGCCAAATTTGACGAAAAAGGGATACAGAATAAAATTCAATAGGCAGCTAATGTTATCCGTCTCTAATGTAACGCTGATCTGCACTCACAATGTGCCCTCATAAACTGGGAAACGTTTCACACGAAGCATGCACGATCTGCAGTTCAACTAATAACCGTATAAGTAAACAGATAGTTGGACAATATGCCAAACCACATTCTAAGTCACGTTTCAACCATTTCAGCGACGCCACCCCAATTCAGACGAAAAGTAGCCGTCCTCCAGTGAATATCTTGGTTTAGGATAGCTCGAAGAAAAACGAAAGGCGCCGTCAACTCACGATAGAACCACGCTACCAGTAGATCAAGCTTTCCACAAGTAAGACAAGAGTCCTACAAGCAAAAATGAATAGTTCATTAGTAGTTAGTTTAGATAGACGCAGCCAACCTGAATAATGTTAAGTAAAATGTAGTCAAAAACAAGCCAAGCAAGTGTGTGCGCCCCGAAAAAAACAATTGGATTCCACTGGAACAAAAAACTTGACGCCAGTGCTGCAAGAATGCCTAACACTAGACATTCTTGAAATGGTTCTAAAAAAGCGGTATACGGCAGCATCGCTATACGCAGTCGAGCCCATCTGGAAATACAATTTTAAGTATTTCGCGCAAACCAATGCACAAGCTGCTCGACAAACCTAGATAAACGATTTTGAAAAGCTATTACAGAACAGTCGCCAGAATTCTGCAAAGCTGGTTGGCTGCTCAGAGCACACTTCCAACCCCTAAACAGTGACATGACCAACTACAAAAAAGCGGTCATACTACCTGGCCTTGGCGTTAGCTGCGAAAAAGTAATCTTCAGCGATGTAACGACCAAAGGCTTGCATTCCACCGGCCTCGTCCAGAACACTTTTTCGAAGCAACGATGACATACCAGTACTACATACAATGCCCACTGCATGGGCAATAAGATATATACGAGCATGAGCTGTTCCGAAGTAGACCTGCAAGATAGATTAAGCTACTTTCAAAAGATACGCTTTATCAACGGGCAACCGAAAAACCAAACCTTTTCCAAATTGGCAGCAAAACCGTGACGGTCACAAGTAAAAGGGAGTTGAGTAACAACGGCTACATCGCTTTTCATGGCGTACATCATGTCGGCAAGAGCATATTCTTTCACTAAGCAAAATTAGAACGCGTTTAAAAAAAAGTTAAGCAAACCTGAAAAGGAAAGTAAATAATTGAAAACAATGGATGCTGCTTTAGCACGCTCACAAGAACGCAAACGGAATGAGACTAGTCATGTAAGCAATGAGTGACAAATAGAAGCTCAAGACTAAGCTGAAAATGGTAAAACTAAAAAGAAAATGTTGAGCACAGAGTTGAGGACCAACGTAAATCCATTAGCTAGAGATGAAGACGTTTAGTAATTCTACGCAAAAGGAAGGAAAAACTACTCATATCACGGATCTACTTGCAACTCAGTTTCCTTTGAGCAATAGTACAATCTGGGCAGACACTGGAAAGAAAGGTAAGACGTTATAAGCTTCAGCGCACAATGTTCAGTATCGCCTCCTCAATAAAAGAAATAAAGGACTCAATTGCTCAAAGCATTATACAGTTTCAACTTTGCACAGATCCCTGTCGACAAGTTCTCCGAACTGATTGCAAAGAGGGAAACAATTGCTACACATAACGCTAAGCACATATGCTTAGAAATTACGAAATGGGGTGATCTTGACGGGAAAGGGTGGGGCGGGGGGAGAGAAGGTCACCTGCTGCAGATGTGGACGTGTCAGGGAGAACGCAGAATGTCGGAGACCCCCCCGCTCCACCGTTACCCGCCAATTTTTCCTGCTCAGAGGATAGTGTTGGCCAGTCAGCTCACGCAGCATTGGCCAACCACAACAGGGAGCGACGGCGACCGTGAGCCTGAGAAACGGCGGTTTAAATGAATGAGTATCCTCTTCAAACTCCCAGTTGGTAATACCGCATCGATTTTTAATTGACTCCCTCTCCTTAAATAAACGTTGACATTTCACAAGACCGCTTTAATTTAACCTTTCCGAAGTTTATAGGAAACTGGAAGGATGCCTCAGTTGAAGTAGCGGGAGGTCCTTCCGAAGAAGATAAACAACCAACAGCGCAGGAAAAGGTAGGGAGCATTGGCAGGTAAAAAGTTTAAAACTTATAGCCTACATTCCAAATCCATTTTCTTCTTCGCAAAGGGGGCCGTTTATAATTCCCTTTTCTGACACAAACCTACATTCCGGGCAAAGGACCTCAATCATATAAGACTTCATGTATTACTAAAATATTAGACTGCTTCGCGGTGAAGCAAATGCATTAATGCGTAGAGCCTTAAGGCCATGAGCAATGAACATCACCTTTTTAACAGATACACTCGTTCACTTCCAAAAACGAGTTGTACTCCAAGTATTAGTACAACTACGAGAAAAATCTGCGAAAAATGCTCATGTTAAAGTACGTCTTCTATAAGACTTCGGGTAGAAAAATTCATTAGCAAAAAACTAGTTCCCTATAGGAGCTTATTGTTACGGATTTGTCCCGTTATTACAATCAATGAATTTGTCACCGGAGCTTTCGGGTTAGGCCTCAATTCGTCTTTAGCGGATAGGCAAGGGAATGATTGAATTGCCATTGAAATCAGTGTTGATCAGTTTCTTCGTTTTTAAAGTGTACTTGGGTGTCAAATCGAGGGCATCTTGCATAGGACCTACATTTCAACAGATGATGTCTTGCAACGGATGTATAGGTTTTCATGATAGAAGTTACGATGTGCCCGATTAACGAAACGCAAAGGAAGGAAAGGAACTTTCGGGACCGCCAGATCCCGTCCTCGGCGAACTTAGTCAAACCTAATTTAAGTTATTTCGCTGAGGACACGACCTGGGGACCCCAAAACCTCCGATACTTTCTTTGTTTATTCATTAAAGGGGCACACCGTAAGCTCTATCATGAGAATCTATTAATATATTGTTTTGCTTACTTTACGAATGGCTTTGCGTAATCCAAAATCGACAGTATTGACACCTCCATCTTCGCTGATAATGACTCAGCTAACTAACGGAAATGTTTCCGTTCCATTTCTACAGATACAGTCAACTGCTGTTAGAATCAGGTGTGCTAAACGAAAGAAGTTTCACTGACTTCTTTCGCGGAATTGAACTTTTCGAATTCTTAAATCGCAGAATCGGTACGAGCTTGCAGAAATATTTTACAGATACGTACTACTACTTGAACCCTGTTCAGCATTCTTTCCTTGAAGCAGTCAACGTTTGGGTAAAAAAACAGTTTATTCGGCAACAGATAAAAACGAATACGGAGACTTAAGAACTAGCTTGCTCCGTCTTCAGTTTGTAATGGCATCGAAAGAGCAGCAGTCTTTGGTTTTGTCAGTTCTTGTCGGTTGGCCGTGCACGGCCATGGCCAATGAACTGAGGGCATATAGAAGGCTACATTACCCGTCCAACTTCCACGAAGCGAATTGTTATAGATTAACGTCGGAGGGTACTGAACGGGTAGTACGCTGCTATTTTTCGGGTTAGGGTCAAAATCCCGTAAGTCGAAATCCCGATAGGTCAAAATCCCGACAGTCGAAATCCCGAAAGGTCGAAATCCTGCACGGGTCAAAATCCCGATAGGTCGAAATCCCGAATAGGCCGAAAATGCAAAGCATGGCCTTGTTTAGGTTGTGCATTGGCATCTTCTAGTTTTGGATTAGTCGAAATGACTCCTTCAGCATTTGCGGCTCACCTATGAACACAGCTGGTTTTTTTCAACAGTGCAATCTTTTTACTAACCATAAGAAGGCAAAGAGATCAACACGGTTAACAAAACTAGAGGAAAACTAGATGTCAATGCACAACTGAAGCAAGGCCACACTTTACAGTGCACTTTCGACCTATTCGGGATTTCGACCCATGCGGGATTTTGACCCGTGCGGGATTTCGACCTTTCGGGATTTCGACTGTCGGGATTTTGACCTATCGGGATTTCGACTTTCGGGATTTTGACCGCCACCGCTATTTTTCTCCCTTCGCATTAGTACTACCCTACCGTTAAGGTCCGCGAGAAAAAGATCAAAACTCTTGCCTATTCTGATGAACTTCAATATGCTTTAACTGTGAGCCAGGTTTGTTCGATTTTCTGTCAAACTTAGATGCGCCTAAAGTCAAGCTGCAAGAGGAGTGTCTATTCAAAATCGTCTCCACTACACTGCGCGACCTTCTGCCAACGTTCTCGCACGAATGAATTCAAGTCTAGTAGAAGAACCGGGCGTTTGATTCAAAAAAATGAAGCACCCATTTTTTGATATTCTCAAGTTTTTTGAAGCGCTGCCCGGATAGACCATGCTGCATGGATCGGAGCGGAGGGTTATCCATCGTGGAATTGTTTGGAAAGAAGAGGACAACAAACTTTCAACCAAAGAACAATCATAGACGACACGACGAGGACTTCGACGGTGCTACAGCATGTGGCTGAATGCATATGCAACTTCAACCCAACGCAGTTACGTAAAGAGAGGCACTACATGCACAAGCAAATAAAAGAAGCCTCAAATATGACGCAACACTTGCTCGAACAGAGACGTTGGGGTCTCAGTGAACGATCTCTGAAGGAATCTGACTAAATGCTGTGACGCAGCAGTTGTGCCCCGCCAGCACACAATCACATGACATTCCAATAACAACTATCGAAACCACGCATCACTGCTGACTCAACACCATTAAACGCTGAAGGAATGAGCCAGTTCCGAAAACTCCCCATTCTCCCATCTTTTCGCTGCAAGGTAAACTTGTCTTCATCTCAGCACTGATTAGCTTCAAGAAACGAATACTGAACAGGGGTAATACCGTACACATAGCAATGAGAAGCAGTCGTACTATTAACCATGTCATCACGTGTTACTAACCACTAACCATGTCTATGCTGAAATAGTAAGTACAGTATCCGATTTATAACATCCTTACATACTGCGGCAAGGTTATGTGATAAACAGATGCATCATCATTTCTCCATGACAGTGTGAAAGCATTCTCCCCATTTAAATGTTAATTTCAACGACACTGGCATCAAATTCTCAGAAAATGGAAGCTGGAATTTCGGTAGTTTTTAAAAGCCTTCCTTACTTCTAGAAAGCAAGCCGATTCAGAAACTGAGAGAACAGAATGCACCATAGAAAAAAATTCACACTGTATACAGCAACAGACTGACAGTGGAACTAGTCTGCTCAGAATGCTAAACACATCATTGTATTAATATTTAGTACGTTCTATTAATAAAGTGCCTATCTACAGTTCTTGTTAGGTGCGCGTGCAATCAAGAGCTTACAGAATAACGCCAAACGAAATGGACGCAGACGTTTCAAAGAACCTAAAACATTACATATTAACGTTAGAGACACTATCCTCAGCAGTAATTTTAGTCTATAGTACATCATCTGAGTTCGAAAGCATTTTGGCACTGACTACAAAGGTGTGTACAGAATGGCTGCAACTGTAGCTTACTTCTCAATCCAGAATCGGAGATAAGAATGAAGTCATACTGGGCAGCTAGATACGCTGGCATCATGTTGTTAACTTTCGGGTTGAGCCCAACTTTGCAACCTCCTATGAAGACGGCAGTCTGGACCTGCGGATGTTTCTCGACCAACGAACGAACAACCGGCAAAGCAGAATCATGTTCATCATGTACACAGAACAGAATCTCGTACTGAATAAGAAACAAATGCAAGTGATCTACAGGAGTCATAGCTCACCTTTGGATACTTCAGATGGAAGAAAGTGGCCAAATTGGAAGCCAAGTTCAAATCAACCCCAACCAAGGGCTTTATTATACTGACGCCAGGCAATGGATTTTTTTCAAGATCTAGGACGCGACGTTTGTGCAGTTTCGCCTTGCTGAAATGTATACTCGCTCACATGCCGAAGGAAAGGCACGAGTAAGCATACCCATAAACAATGGCCAAAATGTGCACTGACCAATAGCCAGCCCAAAACAAGAAACATATAACACATGCGCAAAACACAACATATTCCAAACGGAGGAAGCGATACAACTGCAGATCCATCCCTGGATGTTTTCGTGGGCTTCAGCCAAAAGTCACGGTTGGCAATGGTAACGGTGACTTGGAATGCGGCGTAAACAAGTGCTATACCAAACTTATGGCAACAATTCACTTCAGTGTAGTCAGCGAAGCAAGACTTAATTGAAACAGTCGTAGACTGTTCCAAAGTAACATAAGCTAGCGCCAGAAATGGGAAGCCCAACCTGTCAAATTCAGCGTAATGAAACAATGTAACACGAAAACTCTTCACTATGGTAACACGCAAACTGTAAAAGTCGCTATTACTCATCACAGCTAGTTTAAAATTAGTTCGCTTGAATGAGTCAAACTAAAGCAGTTTTATGCACTGGATTTTGTTAAATTTTGTTAATGACGGATGACCTTCAAAAGTTGGAAAATAAAATAAAATTACTTGAATCGTTAAGATTTATCCATGGTTCTGGCCATACGCCAACTGCTGCCCAATGAACGCTTTTGCCTGCAGAACCCTTTTGTGAAAGATAGGTAGGCTTCCCTAAAGATAAACAATGCATTTCGGAAATTAGTTTCACCTTATTATCGAAACGCAGAATGACCGCACCCATGCTTGTCCATTTATGACCTCATCAATCTATGAAAAACGGATTTTTGATTTCCCTTGTAAGGTGCGGAAAAGAAGAAGATTTAAGGTGGCACAGCGCATCGGAGGGAAATATCATTTCCTAAAGGAACAAGTTCGTTGGAGCCCAGTAAAAGCCATTTACTTATCAATGCAAACATGCTTCGGTGAACAGCTTTCTTCATCGAGAAATGGGATTTCCTGATCCTTTTAATGAAACGGCTACAATTACTGCTTCAATAGCGTGTCTGTGCAATACATTTTTATGGAAGCTTCCAGTCATTTTTAGATGAAACGAAGTGAAGCTTCGGTAGTCGGAAGAGGTTCTTATCTGCTATTTATGCCTTACTGCTACCTTTTGAACTTCTAGGAGCTTGACAGCTGCAGCAGGTTCTAAGAGGCGCTGTTTACTAATAATTCCGCAGGTACGAATGCACATCACGAACCACGCTTTCATAGCACCTAAAAATTCTATTGGTTTTATGGACTAGCGATGAAAAAAATTTTCGGCTGAAGTTATAGCCATAGGCAGAACGATTTTCCTTGCAGGCTGAACGTCCGCTGCATCATAACATGTACTTATTGTGTCATGTTGAACGATGCGGTTTATCGCAGCCTTGTCAATGTACCAGCGTGGTAGTGAGGTAGGACAATCTAGACGTAACTTACAGAAATACATGCATTTCCTATCTGAGAACTGTTGCGGGAAAAACGTTGATTTCATTTTTATGAGCAGTGAGAAATTAAAACTGGTTTCTCTTGTCCATGATTGGTCGGACAATGCTGCAGAATTTTCGGATCAGCCTTCCCTTTTGTTGAACGATTTAGATAGTTCTGGTATCCTGCTAGAAATCGATTCCAGCAGTTCTCTCACTCTTGAAAACTCATACTTCACCTAAGCGTTGTGCTGAATTGAGCAGAGCATAGAGTATCAATGTTGCCAAGCCTTATCAGCGAAGTAAATGGCCACAGTATCTGGCTGGATTAATCTTTGCTTACAAAGAAGTGACACGGAATTTTATCAGCTGTGCAGTGAATTTTAAACGCCCCTACGTTCTCCAATATACCCGGTATTCGCTTTGAACTGCAACCGAGTATAGTACGTCCTGAGAGCATTTACGGTAACGCTCGGCTGAGTCGCTGTCATGCCTCCGCATTCAGTTTTCCTAACTCTTCTTCTTCTAGTTCTGATGGGTGGATGTATGTCGAAATCCCGAATGACAAAATCCTGAGTGATGAAATGCTGTCAAAATCCTGAACAGACGAATTTCCAAACGTTTTAACCGTTTGGGATTTCGACCTTCGGTGTTTTGACTGTCTCCGGAGGTGGGTATGTGGTTAAAAATGTGGCACTTTTCATGCTCAAAAGCAAATATGGTAAGTTCGCTCGCTGAGATCAAGTTCGTTCCTGATTCGTTAGCCTAATGTTTCCCAAGGGAGCGATTTGGCTCCTCAGGGGGGCGAAGCAATGCTTAGGTCTCCCAATTTTTAGAAGAAGAGGAACGCTATCGTCATCTCCTGACGCAATGGTTGACTGGTCTACAGAAAGTCGCGAGCGGGAGCTTGCCGTTTACTTACGCCGCTGCATAGGAAGAGCTGGAAGGCTGACGAATTTTAACGTGGCATCAGTACGTCAGTCTCAAGTACTCTTTGTAGCTAGAAAATGTCACCTCTACGTGAATCACAGGTGCCTGCATGCAGTTTAACTATGGAAATCGGCGTGTTACCGTTGATCGGCCGTTTGCACCGAGCAAGCAAACGAAAGTTTTTTCTACAGCACAGCGACGCGTCGCCGACGGTCAACCGTGCTGTCAGGAAAAGAATTCGCGAAAGGGCGCTCTGACCAGAAGGCTGATCACTGTTTTTTGCGCTTGGCCATCTGCGTGCTATGGCGAAGTATACAGGCAGGTAGTCCTCGTATAACGCGTTTTCGCCTTTACGCGATTTTGAAATCGTAGCACTTTCTCGCATAACGCGATTCTGTTTTTGCTCATACGAGATTTTACCAGCTGGAAAGCGTGGGCGTAAGGCAAAGTCTCCCTGTATTTCTCATCGAACGAGAGCGAACACTGGCCGTGTTTTGTTATTGTGCGCGTTCATAAGTCACGCAAAAGCCAAGTGATGATTCTACTATGACAGAAACGTTTATGATTCATATCAGAAGCTTCATGATGGAGATTGTCGTACGGTTGTCTTGCCCGTTCTTAGTGTCTGAATAAAACAAAGCAAACGCCCTACCAACGGATGGATGAGCAGATTGTTAAGGAAAAATTCAGAACAATGTGATACTTTCGGGACCAACCTTGTCCCGTCTTCAGCGAATGGTTGTGCAAGCTTTACTACGAAGATAGGGTATTTAAGGGCTGCGTATTGTAATTTTTGTACGATGTATTTGTTGCTGTTGCATACAAGTCTGTTGTCATTTAAAATTTCGTTCTTTTGTTAAACCTTCATTACTTTGCATTCATGAACATGGCCAAACCATTTGTATGCACATTGTGTTTCTAAGTTTAAGCAGTAAAAATATTCTGCAATAATTCTTGAAAATAAAAGATTTTAGAACGGTGTTTTGAAATTTCATTTGTCAATTTATTAAGGAAAAATACAAACCGTTTGCAATAATTCTTATTAAATGACTTCGCTTAGTCGTCTGCATGGCCCTCATGACAACACAAGTGTAGCCCATGTGGCCTTCAGGGGACCCTGAGTTTGACATGCCTGCTCTAGAAACTATTGGGCTGTAGTTACAGTGGCTTGAAAACAGTAACTGTAATGGAGAACGCAGCAGGATAGCCACAAGAGGTATCTGAGCTAGCATGGACCCATACAAGCAGCCGCTGTACCAAAGAAGAGCATGTGCGTAACAAAAGAAGCTCGAATTCAATTTTAGTACGATGAAGAAGCGTTGTGAGGACGACGAAGTGCTGCCTTCTACGTCTAATAGGACCTCAGTTCGCCCGTAACTAAGAATAGTGAGATAAAAAGGCGAGTCCAATGGAGCCTGTTCTTTTCTAGGTATGAGATCACTTATTTTAGAACAGAGAGAACCATTTTCCATAAGCTAGAGACGCAACCATGGCGCTCCTGAAAGCCACATTGAACTCTGTCCGCTATAAAGAGTTCCATCGTAAAAGTTACCAAAAGGAAGAGGATTCATACCCTCGTGTGTCTAACGGTTGAATAAATAGCTCAGATACAGCATAATTCCTTTTTCAACGCAGCTTTATTTACGATTTTTCTCCGTTGTTGTTTACAAGTAAACAATCGTTCTGGTACCTTGCCCCAAATCCCAATTTTCCTATACTTTACGTGTCTCCTATAGCGCGAGATTTTCACGGATTTTCCAGGAACCAACTCTCGTGTTATATGAGGACTACCTGTAATTCGAGATGATTCTTTCGCACTAGCATATGTCTGGGCTTCTGTCTACATTTGGTTCATCAATAACTGCGCTTTCTTCATTTCTGTACTGTATCGAAGTCGGTGTATCGTTAGCTGGCCAGAATGTTCTTCCGGAAGTTTCCATCGTGTCTATTGCATTTGCATCCGTCCAGGCATTTCAAGTAAGTGAGATATGAGATACCTTTATGTAATCGAGTACATATGAAAGCTGTGCCTATTAAAATTGTAGAGAGACCAATAGAAGATCCTTAATCATATGATTTGTAAAGCGGAAAGGAGCAGAGACAGAGGCCAACGTCAGGTTTTTAAGAGTTCTACTGCTTGTGTGCATTCATTAGAAGACCGTCGAGTTTGGGACACAAGGATAGATAAACGCATTCGAACTTTAAAAGTGAGCAATCCCTTCCAATCTGAGCCATGCGAGGACGGGAACGAGAGTGCAGGCTCTATAGCACGAGTTCGCTGAAATATGGTTTCATTTCCTCGCAGGCTAACAGACACCCACCAATGTGCCTAATTTGCGACGAAGTAGTCCCAAATGAGACAATGAAACCTTCGCGATTGTTGAACCATCTATCCGGGCAGAATCCGGAGGAAGCAAGTAAAGATGTTTGATATTTTCAAGCGCTTCGCGACTACAGCAAGAAAGCGAAGGACACTACAGAAGTTTGACGCAAGCTATCTATCTATCTATACTATATATAATGAAATAAGGGAAATTTTGTGTGTTCGCTGCCTTTACACGGTGACACGGGGCTAATTGCCATTTCTAGGGCACCGGTCCGTTGCCGCTGGCGTCCTAGCGCAGCGAAGGTAGACTTTTTGCCGTATGCGGATCGATACGAGTAAATACTAGGGCGTTTGCGCTGTCACGCTGGCAAAGGCTGCGAGGTGAGCCAGAAGCAGAGGATATGGCTGTACGTGAGGCGAACCGCACGGACCTCAGGACCGGGCCTTATCGTCTCGTACTGCGCAGGCTTAGGGGAAAAATTAAACGAGTTGGAAGCAGGCTGGGTTTCAGTGTCCGGACCCCTGTTCCATTCTTTGTAATGACAAAGAGAAAGTACCGTTGGACTAATGCCCTGGAGTAGTTTACGAAATAAAATGTAAATGGTCATCCTCATACATTGGGGAAGCGGGAAATACCTTAGCACATAGGAGCACGTGAAGGCCTTAACGCGGTACAGGAATGCAGTCAATCGCTTGAACATTCCAACACATTACGAGGACACCCCCGACACTAGAGCCACATGAAGCAATGGAGCAGGCCACTGAGACGTCAGCAGTAGCACAGCACGCAACGCATTGTACAAGCCAACTGCAAGCGAAAGTGCTCTGCAGAGAGTCAATTTATGATTAGGAAGATAGAGGAAGCATTCTACATAAAATACAATCCCAACATTAACAGGGACAGTGGCATCGCAGTAAGCGACTCCTGGGCTAACATCATCAGAGCCACAGACTGCTGCCTTTTAAATGACTCTCCTGTGGTTTGACAAGGATTATTCATGACGGATTGTTGGCACTAAACAACTCCCCTCCCGCTCTCTTCGCAATTCATGCGTTCAAGTTCCGTACACGCTAAGCAAACTAGCAAGTGAAATCACAAAAGCCATTATTACGAAGAAGGTCCGGCACAGACCAGTCGAGAATGTCGCCGCGCAGCGGCGGCAAGAACGGCTGGTTAATACATAATGGAGAACTTAATAAAGAGACCGGCAATAGTGGAACATGTACCTGACTGCAAACACAATCTAACAGCAATAATGAGAAAAATAAAAAAAGCTATGGTCATTCGTCGTAACGTCGCACTAAACGAAGATCATGGGGTACCGGTAAGCAACAAATTTTCAATTACGGTTCGCTAAACGACATGTTGTGAAACGTTTTCCTCTGATCTTTTGGAAATGAATACAAAAAGGTAACTGACCTCGTAGGACAGAAAAGCTAAGGCATGTTTATCTAATAATTCAGAAATTCTGTTGTCTCGTTATATGACCACGCTCTTTCTTCCACGTCACCAACTCACCCGTTGAAGAGTTCTGAAAGCCCCGTCCTTCTTTCTTACTTTACCCTTGCCAAATAAAATACTCTTTGTAAAGAGCTGACTAAGGTTGATAATTTTGAAACAGAGTTCGTGCATGATAATGAGGAATACCCTTGTTAGCAACCTGATTTTATATAGCAGCTATGTTCAAGAAATCATGGAAATGAAACAAGCAAGCATGAAAATTTAATTGATTCGCTCTTCACGCAATACGTTTTTAAATATGATGCACTAAAGGTGAAACACGCATTAAAAGGAAAAAACATCTGAGTGACTCAGGTCACTAGGTTGCAGAAGGCCTACCGTCCGGACAGTGCTCCACAGTTACCAAGGGGAGCGACAGTAATATGGTCCACAAAAGTCACGCGAAAAGGCATTCTTCTTGAAAGGTATGAACGCACGAAAATAATAGTTCTATAACGTATAAGAGGCCGGTATGAATATGGAACAGAATACTTTGCGTTGAGAAAAGAAAAGGTTAGAGCGACAGCATACCGCATCATTAATGAAACTGCTATCAGACTTACCAGAAAACCAAAGCATAAATCATCAAGTAAGATGAATGCAAATATGGAAGAAAACGTAAGACGCGCATCATTGTACGTTCACCGAGGAGATTGAAACGAGAATGAGGGGACACAATAGAAGCCCATATTAATAAGTTCAGCAAAATTGGCAATAGGAAGTGTCGGACAACTCAGGCCTGTTCCGAACCGCGACCTGAAGTACCACCGCCTCGACCACGACGACCTCGACCAGCTCCAGCGGTGCCCCTCGTGCGGCGAGTTGGCAATACTCCATGCTCACCGGATACCTTCGGCAGTATGTCATCCGGAATACCACGCCTACGCAAGGTGAGCTGTATATGGCGCGTCAGTTCCAAAAGTTGCTTCGCATCCAGGCTGTCAGACTGCATTGCAATGCCGCCTAGGCTTATTTCATGCAATTTGCTACTTTTAGATTCTTAATATAAACGCATGTAGAGAAATAATTACATAGTATATTGGTAACTCACCCTGATGGCTGGACCCGTTTACCTGTACGGCAGGAGTTGGCGGAATGCTTGGGCGATTGCTAAACAGTGGTGGAACTATTGAAAAACTTAAGGATTAAATTGGGGAAAAATTAACATTAAGCCATACCATTTCCAAACGATTTTGTCAAACTTAGAAGCTGGTCAGGTTCCCATTCGAAGCGAATTCCCGTCGCCAATTTGCTTTCTGCTCGCTGTTCCAATTCCAATTTCTAGACGAAGCAAACTTGACTACGAAGCTAATGGTGCAAGTTGACAAACTCGGATATCCTCTCGAAACTGGACCAGCGCCTTGTCGGACAATGCTTCTGCTTTGTTACAGAGCGCTTTCAGTTCGTTTATTTTGTTGCTGCGGCTAGTTAGGAATTCAGTTCCCTCTTGCTCACATTTTTCCAATTCTTCTTCTAATTTTCGGCGCCTATCTTCCAAGCTAAAAAAAATCATACAAACGAACATAACCGAAATGTGTCCATACTTTAGCTCGTTTCAGAGCGGTGGGCTAAGATAAATAACCTGGAAGAACAATATTACTATTAATATTTTCCAATTAGATTTAAATGTCGGCAAAACGAATGAGAAAGCTACATATCTTCCTTCTGACTAATGAAACGGGAAAAGTAAACCTCACAATTCAATACTCATTCACAAATGGATGACCACTAGGAAGGAAAGGACTTTCTTCCTATTAATCAAAACCGAACACAAAGCCAGTAGATCTTAGATCTATACGCGGACAGAACAGGCGCGCTCCAAGTATCGTTTCGTATGCTTCGAATTATGGGTACGCGATCTCACAATTTGTGTCATTTACTGGTGCCTTCCTCCCGCCCAGATACTTTTATTCCACGATTATGCACACGTTTCACCCTTGCCCACGACTGTAACAATTGGAAACCCGCCTGAGAAAGGGGAAATTCGAAAAACGTCTGTGAACCCAGACTGAATGATTCTATGACTTCTTTCTCGCGAACAATGGAATGAAGTTAGTCACGATCAAGCGAAAGCCACCCTGTGCTCAGAGTTAATGAAAGTAAACCTGCAGCTAAGGTAACAAACGCCAGCATCATGGCGGTCGACTAGAGTAAAAGGACCGAACAGTTGCTCGCAGACTCCAACAACATTTAGCAGTGAAGCTGCCCTATGCTAAAGAAGATTGACGGTTCCTGAGTTGTTCGTTCCGTAAAACGAACAGGCGACTACTACACTTCAGCGCAGGAACGGTTTTCGACGCTCCCAGTCTTCTGAAAATTGCCTAACATGTCGCAATCAGAAACAAGAAATAACTGTTGATATAATAGAATAACACACGGCATACTGAAAAACATTTACGCATATCAAAAATATGAATGATCTGATAAACATACAGCGATTAATAAAATAAAATAGAAATAATGAACGTGTGACAGTATAGTCTCATTTGCCATAACTGAGAAGACAGCGAGAACAAGGGAAAGCTAAGGCGCGGTAGCGTATTACGATAAGTCGTCAGAGGATGAGGTAGGAGGAAATACTGATAAAGACAGAGAAAAGGGATAATCTATTAACATCCTTCACCGTCTACAGCAACCAGTGTACAGAGTTACTAACGTCGTCTCGACGTCCAAATCGACATTCATCCTACGCTGTTGCTTATTCGAAGGCAAATTGGTGGACACATCTTGCCTACATATAATCAAAATAAAGAGCCGTACGGTACAGATGCGCGGGGACAGCTAAAGCCTTTGGCATAGTGATGACTGATGACGCTTAGCCTTCTGAAGCATACAGATTTTGAGGCGGCGTCGCATTCCAGCGATCACACTAGGTGGCTGTAACAAAGGACGTTGCAAAGCAAACGCAGAAGGGTATCTTCGCTCTTCGCCCGTTTCCGTAAAGCGGCAATCCGCCTACGCATTCCGTTCGTGTAGCAAAAACAGTTAAGAAGCCGTCCTCTTCGAAAAAGGATCACCTTACAAAACCGGAGATATCTGCACTGCAAAGCCGTAGAAACGCAGAAAAGTCATGTCGAGAGGAGGCTAGTAAACAGTCAGCAGACCCACTCGAAAATGTGTATACATTGTAGATCGCTCAGCGAAACGCCCTCTGCCAGACCGCCATATCGGCATATATAACTTGAATCAAGAATCAGCTTTCACTTCCAGGGAACACAAAAACGAAAAGTACATTCGCCACAACAGTTTCATATAACGGAACGAAAAGCATCCGCTAACCACAAATGACTGAGAAATTGAAAGAAGCAACAGAAGAAAGTCACGGATACTGCAAAACATGCTGAGACTTCTATCTAAATGAGACACGGCCTTCTTTAGATCATAATGTGAAAAGCTGAGAAAAAGCAACCAGGTTACCAAACAGGCGTTCAAATATGCCACAGACAACAGAAGCGTCGATAGTCAAGCCAAGAACTAACATAGTTTTCTAAACGTGAAGAAGGTGTGACACATTTCCAAACGTTTTACATTTGTTTCGCAGCACAGACACAGTTGGGCCACTGTATCCGCGGATAGCTAACACGCGAATAATAACGAGTGCCTTA
Organism: Trichuris suis; assembly: GCA_000797535.1. Taxonomy (NCBI): domain Eukaryota; kingdom Metazoa; phylum Nematoda; class Enoplea; order Trichinellida; family Trichuridae; genus Trichuris; species Trichuris suis. The sequence goes on along the minus strand of KN538387.1, from coordinate 126,324 downwards.
CGATCACGTGACTTTGATACGCACATACAGTAGGTTGATGCAGAGAAACAAAGTTGTTTTACTTCAAACTTCGTTGCCCATTTTCGAAAGAACATTTACTTATAATGCATCCATCATTGAACTTGAATTTAATTAGTCACGTGATAACCCTTTTGAAGCGCAGAAATCCCCTCTACAGGTTTCCGCTGTTTGTTCATTCGGTACTCTGCTTATTTGTGGTTGCCAAGTTAGGGATAAAAAGTAAACTGAACAAAAAGCAAGTCAGGCGGCCTTATTGTACACCTATTACATCAACCAAGCATTTAGTCAGAGATCCCTCAACGCACGCAACGATTCCAAAAATTTCGTAATGGACACCAGACTGCTGAACATGAGGAGCATCATGCTGAAAGAAGAACAAATAGTGCAAACAAAGGCAATAGTATTACTTAAGGAAACGAATTTCCCGATTTAAAATATATTTCAAGGGGACAGTCAAACAATAAGTCTACCCCCGTGATTCTCAAGGAGTGAGTTAAGCTCAAGGGGGCACTGGAAAGCATGCTAGCCGGCTCGGATGATCCTTCGGGAAGTATAACAGGAATCTCCGTTCCCTCCGCTCCACGACTTCCTGTCAACTGTTCCCTAGCTAGGGATAGCATCAGCTAGCAGCTCACCCGAAATTGACCAATCAGAGCCAGGCGCTATGGTGACCTGAGCTTGCGAAACACGGGTCCATTCAAAGATAATCAAAACAGAGATTTCACTGCACAAAATCGCATATTTTTCTTAAAAGAGCAGAGAATGGAAGGAATCTCCGGATACGGGTCCAAACTGTATTATTTCTAAACCGCTGTCTTTCTATGTTCCCATCAGAAGCTGCATCCCAGCTTCCTGAAACTCGTTACTCAATCACATAAGAGTTTCTTCAAGGATATGAGGGAGATAGCTGCCAGTTGGTAAAAACAGAAACTACGTTATTTGCAATTTTGAAATCCAGAATGCTTTACAATTCCAGGCTTTCCTCAGCGTCAATATGATGACAGAAGTGAAAACTTCCATTAGGACTTTGTATGACGGTGAAAGATAACGTATCAGTTTATCACATCAAAGGAACTTCTAAGGCAGGAACCCTGCTAATGAACCAAGTGACTCTGGAGGAAAGATCCAGAAAAGCTATCCAGCAGAAAACAACCCCATCCTTAGAGGACCGACTTTCCATTAATAATTACTAAACTATCAACACTACTTTATAACATTCCTTTCATGCTATGTCTGTGTATATGAAACAAATAAATTTAGTATTGGTACTTCGCTCAGCTACCCAACATACTTCAAAACCTGTAAAAGCTTGAAATCCTCAGCGTGTTCGCCGCAGAGTGCTCCGGATAAATGAATACTTCTGTACTGGACTACGCAGGAGAGAAGAAAGCAATTCCCCGTTACAACAACTATTTTAACCTTATACTTAGAATTGCGAGCACAACGACGTAACCGAAGTTTGCTTTGATAATATAAGAACAGCAACCGTCGTAAAAACAAGAGACAGCTTCCCTCGTACTTAGGAGAATTAGAAAATAATTGATAAATTTTACAAACTTATAACGCAATAAGGTAGAATAACGTGAAAGAAAGAATAAATCTGGTCTAGATCAGGCGTTTAGGGTTTCCCAGAGCAATTGGCTATTGTCAAGATTGCGATTTAAGGCCGCCAGGCATACTGTAACTCTGTAAAATCACCGAAAAATGCAGGTTCTATCCGCCACTTTAACGTCGCTTTAACGAGTACTTTTCGTGTCATTACGCACGTTCCTAAGCTCATGTGCGCAGTTAACTTTCCCCTACGCTGCTCGAGCCCGCTTGGCGCTTTTCTGTCAACGCGGACATCTGGCAGCGAGTAGTAAGAGCGGTAGTGCTAACACACTTCTGCGTCAGTGCTACATGAGTTAATTTGTTCGCCCTTCTTGGACAAACAAGCCAACGAGTAATTCGCCAGCAGTTTCTGTAGACCACCTAAGCCTAAACCAAAACCTAACACAACTGAGGCGTCTGTCATACTTTTTCTACGTAAACTGAAAATTAGAAAAAGATGGCACTGGGTACAGTTGGCTTGTTGCTCACAGTATTCGTTGTTCAAGCCGCTGTTGCTCATTGCTTTTCTACATAAACTGAAAATTCGCGAACAAATTCTGCAGGTCGCCTAAGCCTAAACCAGGACTTAGGACAACTGAGACGTTGGTCATACTTCTTTCTATGCAAAGTGAAAACTGCAGGCCGACTGTACGATGCGTCAGCGGTTCTAATTTCCACCTTACATAGAAAATGAACGACCAAAGTCTCTTGTCTTAAGTTTTGTTTTAGGCTTAGGCGGCCTACAGAAACTGCTCGTGAATTTTCGGTGTAGAAAAGCAATGAGCAACATCAACGAATACTGTGAGCAACAAGCCGCGACTGTATCCAATGCCATCTTTTTCTAATTTTCCGTTTACGTAGAAAAAGTACGGCCAACGTCTCGGTTCTGTTAAGTTTTGGTTTAGGCTTAGGTGGTCTACAGAAACTGCTGGCGAATTACTCGTTAGCTTGTTTGTCCGCGAAGGAGTGAGCCAGCAACTGTTACTGCTCATGCAGAATTGTGTCTACACTGCCACTCTCACTACTCGTTACCAGGTGTCCGCAATGACATAAAACGCTCTAAAGGCCTCAAACAACAGAGGGGAAAATTAATTGCGCAGATAAGCTTAGGAATGTGCGTAATGACACGAAAAGTGTTGTCCAATAGGAAGCGACGTTAAAGTTTCAATCCTCGAACCTACATTTTCCGGTGATTTTGCAGTCGCAGTATGCCTGGCCGGCATGAGATAGGAAAGATGCGATTTAAGCAAGTAGACCCTCATGGTTGTTCAGCATACTTCTCAGTAACGCTCTCCCTACAGAGCGGAATAATGCAAAGAGCTTCGAAGAATGAAGCAACCTTTATTTACCCTCTCTACAGCGGCGGAAGCGTTCAACTATCCCAAAGCTGTTGACTTCAGCGACAACAGCCTTAGCAATTGAACTAGCTGTGATTCATTTTTTCTTACGCAAGCGGTTGAGCGTGATAATCGCTGTTATAATATTTTAAGGACGACCACAGAACAGAAACATTACCACAGAAAATGCTAACTGGTCCACATGTAGGCCCACGTCCATGGATTCCGACCTTAATTATCAGCACCAAACATTGCCGACTGGAAACACTGTAACACAGCTAAGAGAAGAAACGTGGCACTAAAGAACCTCATAAACCTCATACCATTAATAAAGAAAGCGAAAGTGCATTGTCCTTGTTTCCACCTATAGCCGGGACGTGTTCGTTTCTTAGGCACATTCCCTTCCCATGCAGTCACCGACAACTATGACCGGGAACAGTCCCACTTGCAGTATGAAGGATGCATGTGTTACAAAGAATTCTGAAGCCCAAAAGGTTAACATACCTTTATCGTAAAAACTAAATTGCAACGCAGAAATGAATTTAACGTACGCGAATTGCATTGAAAATGAAACTCTTCCTAATGGGCGCGTGTAAACGCATAATATAATTACGGCAATTCAACCCGTGGAAATTTTTGTATTTTGCGAAGCTGTCGGAACGCGTATGTTCCCGTCTTCAGCGTGTCAGTAATCGAAACGCACGCAACGAGTAATTTGACATTCAGGAAGCTACATGTTTAGTTAGCATGCTATCCGGGACGTCAACTCGTTCTTGGGTGTAAAGAAAATCCGCATGATCAGCGGCCGTACTAATAGTGAAGAAAATCATTTACAAATAGTAAAAGGCTGAAAGCACCGCCATTCCTACGCAAAAATGCCGTGAAGTTTGGGTCGCTATCACAACTTCAGTTCGAAATACAGGATCTTTAGAAACCTGTTTTACTTCAGAGAGAATTAAGAAAAGCTCAAGTAGCTCAATCTCGCCTGCAGACGTCGAAAGTATGATAGCTATTTTAAAAGTTACACTAAACCGTCAGCGCCCATCTTTTTATCCAGCAGTAGCCAAATTCTTAAAAGATAAATATCAATCGTCTTCGACAATTCACTTTTGCAACTACCATAATTGTGTAGAAATGAATGAGCAACCAGTTAAACTGCCGTTACAAAAATTACCACGAAACGTACTCTGTTAATATATGAAATAGTTGAACCTGTCGACCAACTGCATTTTACAAGTAAAGAAAGTGCTAAATTTCTAAGCTAAACAGCAAGCTTAAAGAAAACTACAGTTACGTTCAATTAAAATGAACCTTGACGTCATACCGACTTCAGATCGATCACAGAACAAAGAGCATCGCTGTAACAAGAAGGTACCCCTTAAAAGAAAGTTTTCATACCTAGTTGTAATCTCCACGTGTGCTGCTCTTAATCGGTCTTTCGAAGCGGCCATCTGGTCAACGAATAATCGCTTTGACCGTTCTAGAGCTGCTGAAAGTTTCTGCAAGCTTTTCGTTTCCCGATTTAGACCTAAAAGATTACAGAGATCGTACGTGTTTTAAAGATACGGCAAAAGCCCGTTTACAACAAAAGGTTTTTAATCCAAAAAAATAAAAACAGCCTTTCGTAACTGTCTGGTTCCATTGTCAGCGTCATACGTAGTTTCTTGATCCCCTATTACTAGTTATGTACAAACTCAGTTGGTTCAATGCCTGTAAAGCCATTCCTACTATCTCTCCCTTGTCCATCCTGCCTCTGTGCTGCTCAATAGTACTTCATCGTCTCTGTCAATGTTTCCGTTATGGCGAATGTAAAATGTCATTTTGGTGTGTCTGAGATCTTGGTCTTGTCCGACCGCAGGACAGGCCGCAAGTTCGAGGAGCGTTTCAATGTCACAAGGAGACTTAGGTCCCTCGCTATTCCGCGGATCGCCTCTCCTGTACCAGAACAGTATGGCAGGACCAGCCTGGAATTCGGTTTTTCCTTTCGACCAGTTCTTGTCTTTCGATTCTATTGTTAAACGCCGCGTCAGTTTTTCTGGGAAGTCACTCTCCAACAGAGTCTTGCGGATGCGATGACACTCTCTTCTCATAAGGAGGGAGTACCGGGGGATAGGCCATACCCATCTCGAAGAATGGTAACGATGTCGCCTACACATTTCTTGAACGTTTTAAGATGGCAGTTAGATGCACCAGGTGAAAAGGCATTGTCTTCCAGGTATTCCCTGCATATATTGACGAGTGCTGGAGACAACGAGCTGCCCATGGGTGCACCTTTCTCTTGACAGAAAAAAGCACCTTGTCAGTGGAAATAAGTTTCTTCCTCCTTGCACAACTTAACTTGGTCAAATCGTAGGCTTTAAGTTTCATTCAGTATTTAATAAAATGTCCACTGACAGTGGCTCGAAGATGATGCTGTACGCGTAATCCAGTAGAATGCTTGTGAAGGGATCTTTTACGCCATAGCTAACAAGAATGTCGTCAGCTCCAAACCTTTTCTTTTTCACCTACTTCGCGAAGGCCAATGAATTTTCCGCACATGACGTTTCCTGTCCGACTGGAGGCTCTTGCCCGGTGGCCGTAGCGATAAGAAACAGAACATGAAAACAGAAGTGGCCTGGCATGCGTTTAACCAACTACGGTTGTACCTAACCACTAACACGTCATCAAAAAACGGTTCCCTTTTATCTTTTTGGATTAAAAGGCATTTGCAGTGAGCTGGTTTTTGCTATATCTTCAAAATAACATAAAAAGCTTCATCTTGTGTCAAGAAATCTAATTTTCAATAGTTACACAGAACAATGGAAACGTGTGTAGGCCATCTGTGGAGGTTAATGCATGTGAGTACCTACTTTTTTGTTTCGAAGCATCGGCGGAAACTGCAACGTCCACCTTGGAATCCTTCACAGGAGGAACAGTGGCTGCTGCACCACCGCCGCGACCTCGCGGGCCACCGTTAACCTGCTGGATTTTGGCTTGACCAGGGGCACCACGGCCTCGTCTAGAAGTTTGGACCACCTCGGTCTTCTCCGCATTCACTTTAGCACCACGAGTGGACGGCTTGTTTGCATTCATGGAGAACAACCTTTTCCGTCTAAAATGGCTGCTCTTCTCAGTATTGAATTTGTCAACAGGAGCCAAGTCGCAATTGAAAACTTCAATCAATCATATTAAATTAAATAACGACCGCGATCAACGATTCATCGTCAAGAGCGAAAGTGACACCCAAGTTAAGGCGGATAAATTTGGAAACTATTTATATGACGTCATGGGTCGCTGCAGATTAGCATATCAAGTGAAAAATCGAAAAGCCCCTTCGGATAAACGTCTTTTGGGTAAGATAACAAATCCTGAAACTGAAGAAGCGGAAGGGAGTTAAGCGAATAAACGCAGACCAAAGAAAACTAACCAATGGAAACAATGAGCTTTCTGATGGAGAGGAAAGACTAAGTTAAGAAAAACTGCTCCGGATAAGCACAGCAACTTCAAAGTAGGAACTGCTGCAATGTGACACCACGCTTGTAAGGTAACTTAAAGCACTGCACTGCGATGTATTGTGAATCTAGAGAAGTTCCTGATCTTCATAAACTTTTCTCCGCTCACGCAACTCTGTCAGAAAAAACTAGTTGCCAACAAAGTGTGACCGAGGAACATCTGCTGGCAAGAGCTAAACTGTCAGAACGACTCTTAAAGGTTGACAGCAAGGCATCTCTTCAAAGAGAACACACAGTTAAGATAGCGCGCTGACAGAATTGTGAATGACGAACTTGCCAGCAGACCAGCATCGTAAAGCACCATGCATCTTTAAAGCAAATACATGAAGGGTTGTGGAAGAAGCAGCGGTCATCCAACCAGTAGTAACCTAGAAGCAACGTAGAAACACCTCGCGCTCAAAGTGAAGAACAAATTCCGCATTATCCACATGAAGTCAAAAGAAACAAAGAAATGCAAAGGCTTGACGTGGAGCTTATTCACTTAATTTAATTTCGCGGAAATCAGTGCAGCACTTTTCACAATTCTATTAGCATAGCAGCCACGAAAGTACAGCAACTTAACATGATACTGAACTGCTGAAGGCGACGAGAAATCGCACAGGAGGGTCTCTAACGTGCAGCTTGCGCCCCGAAAGTAAACAGCAAGAAGCGAGCTGTGCTAATTTTCATGTCTATTAAGTCAATAACTAAAGCGAAAGTTACCAAAAGGCGTTTGGAGCTTTGTCTAAATCAAAAGGCACTCAGGGAGCGCAGGAACACAATAAGAAGATCTATAAGGCCGCTTTCAAGTACCGTGTGGGAGCCTCGTCAAAGACAGAAGCCGAGACAACACTCTACCACACGAAACGAAATATAACCAAAGGCAATGCAAATAAGTTAGCTCGTTTAAATTGATGGTCAGGTACCTGTTTTACTGTAACACCTCGTGTAGACCTGAAAATCCTTAAGTTTCCTTCTAATTTCCCGTTGCAGAAAATACTGAAAGCCACTCGTAATGGGACGGACGTCCAGCAGGTTGCTTTTAAGTTCTACTGAACTGTATTGCAAGCTTCCCTTTTCCGGGATGGCTTGCTTGAGGAAGATATGTCAATGGCACCTTACCAACAGGCCAGTGAAGGAACGTGGACCGCATAATTTGCGCACTCTTTGTTTGGCTTCGTTCTTTCTCAGAAGTAGTATAACTGCACTGCGTCTTGGCTTCTTAAGGAGTAGTATAAAGTCTGAATTTTGAAAACTAGCAGGTATTGCTGAATATCGGGTGTCACTTAACGGGATTGAATATTTTCATACTGATCGTCAGTTGTTTCCCTAACATCGCTGACGACGGAACAAGAGCAGCTCCGAAACGTACCATGTCATTGTCTTGTACGCTCTCTAACAATTTGCTCATCCATTCGCTGGTAGGGCATTCTGCAGCTTAATTACAGAGTTCAACGACAACGGGAAAAAGCCGTAACTGACGATCAATATGAAAAAACCAAGAGGTTTCGAAAAAATTTTAATTTCCAAATAGCCGTTGAATGTGATAATAAATGTGAATTGAATGAATACCTCTGTCAAGCAAATCCCTCTGGAAGCAGACTACTTAAAGCACGACGCTTTTATATGTCATGTCACGGAATCAAATAGAGCGAATTTATATAGATTAGATGGAGAAAATTTGTAAAACAGCAGGTGCATTGTCGCATGACATTATGGTGGCAGTTACTGCCCTGATGAATTTCACCATATAGTAGGGTGGTTTGTTTGGATGATAGACTGGTTGTATCAAATTTTTGCGTCCCCAGAGCTTTTTAGATTTGCTCGCTCGTAAACAGCAGAAATGCAGTATATTATCGTTGTTTTAAAGCTACTTGACTCTACAGCAGGTCTGCCTGAAAGGAATAAGAACTGGTTTTGCTTGTTTAAGCAAGCGAATACTTCAAAAATAAATTGCAACCCTTATTCACCACTATGCAATAAAGTTAACGGTCAGCTGGTGCTTTATTATTGTTTTGGATAAACTTGCGAATACATCCCGTGCCGAACTACCGAGATTCGGACTTAGCAAGTTTGGCCCCACTTTGGTCAATCTAAGTAGCATTTTACAGAAACAGATTTTGCTGTGTGGGCTTGTTTCCTCCCAATATGGTGATGTTACAGACGTTCAAAGGCCATATGCAAGCAAGCAAGTACGTCTATTTGTCACAATGGTTCCAGGGAATTCGTTATTACCTCTACTCAGCTGCACTGTGGGTCCTAATTCTTGAATTTCTTCATTTCCGATGCAAACATTTTCAACTTTTGTAGCTGATAAGAGAGTAAGAGCTTCTGAGTAAGAGATATAAGAGATAATCTTCTTTATGAGTAATAAAACATCCGATTTTTGCGTTCAGCTGGTCGATTGCTTCAGTTGCCAGAATCGCAGTGTTTTGATATCTTGGCTATTCGTGAAAGTACAGAGCTGCAGTTAACTGATTCAAACGTTCCCAACCTGAACCACCAAAACTTTATTTGGAAATCAGCTTTGTGTGACAGTAAAATAATGCGAATAAATTCACTTATTCGTGGAATCGTGCTTGTAACGAGTCATTTTAGGCACAATGTATTCGGACGCTTTGCGTTGTTTCTAACGCAATGTCACTGGTCTGATCTAATTGAAGGAGCCGTTTCAGTCCAGCACCGTTGTGCATGGCGTGCAAGTCAGTATCAACAAGACCGAATGTGGTGTTCAATGAAAATCTTGCTCGCTGGATGTTCATAGGGAAATGTAGCAAGCTGATTCTTTGTACTCGATTAGAACGAAGTGAAGGAAAGGCTCAGTTTTTTAGAAAACGCATTTAGCAATGAACTGGGGCAATGGAGCGTTAAACCAAACCATCTGTTTTGCTGCTGCGTTCTTTTCAAAGGAACCTTCACGTATGACGATGTCGTTGTTTCTTCCTTAGCCTTCAGTTTTCCCGTTCGTGAGATTTATTTTTTCTTTCTTTTCGACTAGTTACGCTCCTCAATACTTTCATAAACTCGCTTGCTTTATTTCGCTTATTTTTCTAGTTTTCATTTTCTTCCCGACTGTTCATTGAAGGCTCCATTTATCTTCCTCCATTATTATTAACGTCTCTGATTATTCCCAGGTATGAAAGGTTCTGCCTTTTTCACTGATTGAAAAATCTGCCACATGTTCAGTGCTGGTCAGCGTTAGCATTGCTTTACCCAGACGGCTAATGAAAGTGAAGAATTGTGAATCAAATATGACAGCCATCTTCTGTACGACGTAATGCTAATTTACTTCAGCAATTACTAGAAAACTGTAATAATACTTTGGGAAAGGGAAAAGAAGGGAGCACTCAAAGAACAAACAGTTTTACTGCCTGGTGATTGAACTGACGACTCTTTTGATTCCCTCGACGTTTCATATCGCCAAGGTCCAAGACAATGTATCAATCAGTAAATCTGAGTTTAGCACTATTATGTATTAGCCCTGAAACTACATGTTACCTGACTATCACAACTGTAATCATGCGATTGATGGATCGGTTAGGGTCGAATGAATGTAGCACCGTTTTGTTTGAGTAAACATACAGAGCAACTGAAGTGTCCTTCACGACAAGACGCCGGAGTGCAACTGCGAACTCAATAACCACTTTTGAAAATAATTGATAGCAATTTCTTGCCAACTTCTGTAACCTAGAAAACATTGCCTGCTAGCTATTATTGATAACACAATCTGCTAGGTCTAGGCGTGTGTGGCGTTTCTAACAATTTGATGTGCTGTACATGTGAAAGCAAGCTTCAACAACAGTAGCTATTCAAAATAATTTCTACCGCAATCAGTAACCTTCTGCCAGCGTTCTGCAGCATACAGAACCCTGAAGTAAAGAAAGCTAGATGATTTTGACCCGAAGAAGTCCAATACCTATTTTGGACAGCTTTGCCTTCAGGGACCGGAACGGCAGGTATTCAGATGCGGCTTTGATATGAGCGGTAGCCATTGGTATGAACGTGATCCCTTATCCAGGATCCCAAAAGTGATTCTTCCTTTTTTGAGTTGTCCTGCAGGACCCACTTTATATTGCTGGAAACTATCCACCAGAGGATATACACCTCATTCTCTACTTAAACAAGAAAAAACGCAAGTGATGACATCGTTTGCCACTTCACATTCTGACAAGTGGTGTAGCGTCCCATTCCCTCTATCATAAATTCATTACATCGCAGTTTGAAATCATTCCATCAACTTCGTCGACCAGTGATGAGGGCTCATACCCAGACCACGTGAGCTCAATCCAAACGTCAGAGTAGAACCTGATGTGGGACTCACAGAAGTATGCTACAGTGTTGCATCGAAGGCTTCAACTTGAAAACCCCGCTTAACAAGGTCCTGTACGGCACTGTGGTGTATTAGCCGCCAGCCGGAGTGATCCCTGTACATATATTTCCTTTTTACGCATATCCCTTTGCATATATCACGTCCTTCATTTACATTCATCTTGTTTACCATTACATATACCTGTACGTCAAACTGCTTCTCATTCTTGCTTGCAGTTTGAAGTAAGTTCGTCAGTAGTTCATGTAGGCCGCCTAAGCCTGAACTGAAACTTAAGACAAGTCGCCATTGCCAACAGTTCCTGTAGGCCACCTAAGCCTAAACCGAACACTAAGACAATTGAGCCGTCTGTCATGTCGGTCTGCAGTAGAGCAGTATAGACACTAGAGTAAATCTGTCACTGTCCATTGACCTATTATGGCCTCCCATCACGGGCCATCAGCAAGCGGATCATTAACCATCATAATGCTGCGACATGGCAGGGTGAGTGCTGTCTCGGGTGGACACATTCCAAACAGAAACGTAACATGGTCCATTTCTTTAACTACATGCATTAGCAAGTATGGATGAAGCCTATGTTCTCCAGAAGGCAGCCGAAAACAGAGGGATTTTCGAAAGAAGCTTGTTACAACAACAGCACTATCATTCGAGAAGGCCCGCAGTAAGGCTCAGCTCGGAAACCGTCGTACTTCCAATCGTCTAGAACAGTGTTTCCCAACCTTTTGCCCGCCATCGCCCCCCTAGACGCTGTCATCGC
>KN538387.1:101078-114722 GCA_000797535.1 Trichuris suis | reverse complement strand
AAAGCTTTACTGTCGATGAGAGCAACGATACAGAACGCTACATACCAAAGTTGGCAAAGGCCAGAGTCCATCGTGCTCTGAGCGGCGCGCTTATATACCCCTCCTTGACCCGGGCGTAGGTCACATGCCGGCACAGGTCGGGGATCAGCGGCCGTCAGGAGATTTGGCCAGGAGCCCGCGCGAGTCTGCGGCGACGTCGCAAATATTGACGTCCTTGCCTGGGAAAAACACCCGTCGCAAACACGCTCCGCCCGCTGGGGGGTCCTGGACATGTAATGGCGGCACAGTCCTTCAGCACGATGGCGCACGTGGGGCATATGCCCGCCTTACCTCAAAAGTGCCCCCCAAGTGCACCCTTGGCGATTTGCGCTCCCTTGATTTCAAAAACGCTCCCCAGAGGACCCAAATCGCCCCCCTCGGCAGCCCATCGCCCCCTTGGGAAACACTGGTCTAGAACACTGTTTGAACCATTTTACACTTTCGACGACTTTGGACCGTTATAAGTTCTATTGTCCGTAGAGGTCATTAGAGGCCCAGTGAGTGCTGTGGATGGAAATAAAATCAAGCGCTGCTAGTCTAAGTAGCCGCAGAATGCCTAAGCGTAAGCCTAAAATCAAGCACTGTTAGTCGCAGTAAACGTAGCCAGCCTAAGGTTAAATCTAAAATAAGCAGTTACTTTAGTTTAGGTTTCCTTCGGTTACTTACTTACACTATGGAACTTGATTCCATTTCAACATACAGCACCAACCTGGCTTGTGATGGAAAATACTGAAGCAGAACAGTTCGACGCGTACGGTTCGATAAGTAGGTGATTCGTACTAACGGAGGCGGGTGTCTGACTGTACACAATTCGTCGGGCAAATAGGCGCAAACGTACCACAAACGCAACGACACACAGAAAACGTTGACCAATCTCACCCTATTCCCCCCTCGCTCGCGTGTATATACATTTTTTGTCGTTGAGAAAAGAGGTGCGGCCGCTGCTTATTTGACAATGATGCGTACGCCCGGTTGGAAGCCACATGCAGCTGTCAGTCAAATGCACCGGAAGTGCCCGGTTGAAAGCCGGATGCGGCGTTCAACAAAGGCTCGGCAGGTGTTCCAGCGTCCCATGCAGAGCTATTCGGCGAAGAACTCCGCATGAGTTCAGGGGAGTCGGGTGGTGCAGCCGCTGGTCACCCAGGTGGAATAGGGTGGGACCAGACCCTCTGCCACACTGACTTCGTCGACTGTCGTCAATGGGCAACCTTCATTTGGTTCAGACCAGCGTGCATTTATGTTTCGCCAGCGATGTTTCTAATGTTTCCTTTCGGAGGCTGGCTGGTTGGTTGTAGACCAATGGAAATGTACCTAGCGGAAACGTACCGCACGGAAAGGAAGCCCTGAAGACACGTGCCAGTATGAGATACGACGATACAGATAACGCAATCCCACGAAAGCCCAGCATGAGAACTAAAACGCCCCCGAAAGGAAACCTTCGAAACATGGCTGGCGGAACATAATGCACACTTCCCTGAACCATAGTGTTACGTCTGCTGACCGGAGAATATACGACCGCTACCAAGTTTATTCACAGACTGACTGAGTATCTGTTGGAGCATACAGCATCGGGTAATAGGCTGCGCAGGTATACGAGAATATATTAGTATTGAGCCGGTACACAACACAGAAGAAGATTTTCCATTGACAACAGTCATAAGTGAGACACCAGATTCCATTAGTATGGATCACGCGTCGAACTGTAGGCGGCGAAACGTACTGCACCAGGAAAATGCCCGAATTATTCGCTATTACAAAGAATGATGAATTAACGCTTTGATAACGAATTTATTTAATTTGTAGCGAAGCGAAAATATATTGCAAAAAATGAATGGTATGACTGGAATCGAGGAAAAGAATACAAGACCTCTTGCAGCCCCGAAAGCGCGGCTTCATTGTTCTGTGTAAATTTCAAAGAAAGTATCTACAGTTATAACTGATTTTTATCAAAATTAATAATTTATTTAAGACGATGTGCAGGTTAAATTTGGTATAAGCAGGCTTTTAAGGTACTGTACTGTTGCGCCAACAGATTGTTGGTTGGTTGTGGTGTTGAGCGGTTGCATCACCTTCCCTTCTCATAAAGTTTCGCGAGTGTCGTTCGACAGCTTATAGTATTGGTTCTTGTTCAGTTTATTTTGTTAGTGCCACAAGTGCTCGCTTCGTCTGTGGTAGCTTGTGAGACATTAACGCTGTCATTTTCGTTAACCGCTTTTATTGTACTTGTTTTACTGCAAGTCTGTCTTGTTGCTAGCGTATTATTTGGAAGTTTTGTTTATTCTTACGTACTTTCAGGCTTTGTATTACTCAGTCCGGATTACGAATTTCGATTACGCGGTTGACTTCTTGGTAAGTTACGCTGTGAAGCGACCTTATTTTCACTGTTGAAACCTTATTATCTTACCATTAGGTAACATAAGATATTGCGGAAACTACTAAGGGATTTTCGAAGTGTGAACTTCATCTGTGTTAGATGTCCTATTTTGCTTGTTGACTCAATTATGCATTTAGTTGCCCGGGTTGTACGCCGTAAGTTGATGTACTCGGGGTCTAGTTTCTTCTTAATGCGTCTATGTAATTTTTATGTCCTAGAAGTCTTATTACTGTCAACAATCAGTAAGTAGCATCTACAAGTAAAGTGAAAGTGCTCAACCTAGGCAACAGTAGTAGGTTACCATTAAAGATAAAAACACTGTTTTTGTGCAGTGCTTTTACTGTGCCGTCGCTTTTCGAACTTACGTTCCCACCAAGGAGTGTACGGTTCAGTCTTACGGTGGCTGACAAGAAGGTTCGGGAAGCTCTGCACAATAATCATGGAAAACTATTCGCATCTTTGTTGGTAGTATAGTCTGTAATGAGAATAAGTCGGTTCAATCAATGGAACTGTACTATCGAATCTTTATAAAGGGAATTATTTTCATATAGCTCTTGATGGTTGGCCCTTTTTCATAAGTAACCTATTGTATTCTTTCAGAAAATGACTGATAGGCAAAGAGTTTACTACCTGGCTCAAGCAAATGTGACCAACAGTAGTGCGCAGGGGGTTCAAAGTGGACCACGATTTACGATTGCCCGTCATGGCCCGACCACGCATCCTATTCCAGCTTCAGTTAATAATTTATACCCCACATTGAATCCAGCGCGCTTTCCGAATGACTCGCACGGGGGCAACTTTCCCCTTCTGACGGCAATTGTCGGCTTACCCGCAGTCAAGCAAATCCTACCAAGTGGCGTTGCACGTATAAAACCGTTGGTCCTTTCAAAACCAACGCTGGGATCCAGTTTACCTTCACATGATGGAACAGGAGCATCTGTATCTCGTACCAGTGATGTGGGGATAATGTTAGAAGACAAAGCAAATCCCAACTTGTGTCAGGCGCAACAGCCCGCAGCAGATATCTCAAGCTCAGGCTCGATGGTTACCGCTCGCCCGAGCATTTTGAGAAGGAAAGGTAGGCTTATGAGAGCAATGTTACGGAAGGTCTATTTTTTTCTGTGCAATAGTGGCGCCAAGCACTTCAACAATGTTTCCGTTTCCCCAACGACGACCAACTATTCCTGTAGAATCGTTGCAAAACCAGACGGCTCCTGCCACGGTTGTGACAGTAGCCAACGACAAGGTAAGTTTATTTTAAAGATCAGAGCCATAAATGGTTGCGAATTACTATTCAATCACAATGACGTTAATTTCTGCACTGGCATTCAAATTATACGATACGTGGTGTTGTTACGCTTGTGCGGGTGAGCTAAGTGACGGTTGAACCGCTGTTTTACCAGCGGAACTAAGTAGCTCCTCCTGTTCTCATTTAGTGGTGGGATTGCTTCAGAGATAACTCATATTGCTACGAAATGAGTTAACGTTAAAAACCGCGAGTTTCGTATTGTTTTGAAACAGCCTTATTCCGGGCGAGGTTACACCGTAAATCTGTGAGATAAACTGGGCGGACAATTCATAAGCGACAGCGAAATACACAGCGTATGAAACGTCAGGTTCTACGATTCTTCCCGAATTTGATGGCTTCCCAGTAAACGTTTGGAACAACCGCTATTGACACTAAATACGAAATAAGGGGTACAGAAAACTTTTTATAAGTAGGCACCTGATAACATCATCTATTTGGCTGGGCGCTTTTTCTTTAACCCTACTCAGTGTGTATTAATATTAATATTATGGTTATTTGAAAATTGGATCTGTTTTATCAGACGTCGATGTTTTCATTTCATGAAAAAATTGACCGTTTGTAAGTTCATTAATAAAGTAGTGGGTTACTTGTCCTTTGTTCGAAGTCATATATGCACACAGTAATATCCGATGGACAAAATGAATTATCTAGTACTCAGTAGGGGAACCGTCACGACCAGTAACGGCGACACCCTGACGCGTCATACAATCTTACCAATATCTGACATGTTTTTTCACTGGAATATTTTTGCACACTTTACAACATCTTTCAATTGACCAGAGCTTAAAAATGCTAATTATGATGCCATATTTACGTTCAAGATTATTTCCATAAAGTATCAATATATCAATTTTTAGCTAATATATTGTGTCGATGGTCCGCTGTCATCGGCTAATATTTCGACGGAAAAAGTAGAAGAGCCACAGTTGGCAGATAGTGATGCTTATTTCGCTTCTTCGGAGAGAAAGCGCCCGAGGAAGCAGCAACTGGGCGACTTTTCAGACCGAACCGACCGTCCAACATCGGATGAAAAACGTGGAAGTGCGAACGGTCGTGTAGCCAGTCGTGCACCGAAGGCGTCAAAGCCGGTGCATATTTCAAGTAGAGCTGATGGAACGTCCTCTGAAGAGAGTGAGAAGAGGACTGAAGAAAAGAAGCCAACAAAAGTGGAAATTCTTAAAGCACAAAGTCCTGCCCGTCGCCGGCAGCTACACTTGTCGGTGCGGGATACGAAAAGTACCGTTAGACAGAATCATTTTCTTTTTCCTGAAGAAGCGGGAGCCAAATTTGACCCACGAAGTATTACTGATGACGAGATTTTCCAGTATTGTCCTCTCAGGGACAATGTGCAACGATTGAATTTAATTCAGGATAGAATTGACCGTTATAGTACAAACGTGTCGGAAGTGTTGGGAAATATTGCTAAGCTGAAGGAGTCTATCTTCTCGCTGCCGGTAGAAAAATGCGCTGCACTGACCGCTGAAATCAAGGAGCATTTGGAAAAGTCTCACTCGAAGGCAGTTGTCGCATGCGAAATGTTGGGAGGCGCTCTGAGAAACACTATGGACAACGTGTCCATACTGCTTAACGACTATAATCTGTATAACAAGCCAGTGGAAATAGACGATAGTTTGGGTTCTGAAGACGAAGAAGAAGAAGAGTCAGGTGAGGACGACCAACCGGGCCCAAGCTGCTCTCGCAGATGAGCAGTGCTTCGTAAGTGGTCCGGACAAAAGCTGTATTATGATGTCTCGAACAACCTCATTTAGTAGGCTAGTACTTGTTTAAGCATATTTTTTGCGTGTCTAATGTAATCAAGTTTTCGCTTTCAGCTTATTGCTACGTCCGTCATTCCGAACTTTGTTGCCAGATGCAGTCACGTAGCTGTTGCATATTAATAAATAGTAGTAGCCTGCGTTTTGTTTCTCGCGTTACCTCTTTTTTCTTCGTGAAGATGGCGAGGGGAATCGAACTTACGCAACTTGGCCTTTCTCATTCGTGGTAATTTATGTACTGGAATAAATAGGCTCAATTATCGAGATAGTTGAGTACGAATGCAGCTTTGCAGCAAACATTAAGCTTCATGAAGCTGTAGTGTCGAATTGCCGGTGGAGAGTTAAAGTATTAGGTGTGAGCAAAAGTTCGTTCGGGTAAGCTTGCGCATGCCGTTCAGCGTTCGTTCCGTGAGGTCTTTTGCTTCACGCAGAAAAAATTGCTCGCTTTCTTTCATTCAGTAGTCATTTCACTCTTGGTTTCTTATGAGCTCCGGCAAGGAACATTTTAAACACGTTCAGAATTTCCTTTTCGAATGAAGAAAGACAGCAGTACAAGCCAGGAGGATTTTGTGGGAGACTTACAGTGGTACAGTGATGTCAGAGGTTGTACAGGCACTTTCACAGTGGCGACTTTGACGTAAGCGATTGACCGAGTTGAGAACGCCCATCACAAACTGAAGATGGAGACTTGCAGACCCTGCTCGATCAAGAATCAACTAAGGCAACGCAAGAACTCGCGGAAGCACTTGATGTCTACCGTACAACCGTGGGTCACCTTCTCCATTTCATGGATACGATACAAAAGTAAGGGAAATTGGTACCACACTCATCGTCAGAATCTACAAAGGAATGCCTAAGGATGTGAAACAGAGAAAGAAAGCTTTCCTTTGGCCAACAGTCATACGTAATGAAAATTGGGTCTCTTACGACAACGCAGAAAGGAAAAACCATTGACTGGACCCAGATCACGTGACCACATCCGCAGCAAAGGCAAACACACGGCGGAAAGTGCTCCTGTGTGTACGATGGGACCAAAACGGTATACCTTATCATGAGCTGCTGCAACGAGGTCGGACGGTCACGGCGGACGTCTACTCCTCACAGCTCATGAAACTAGCACAAATCTTGCAGAAGAAGTAGCAGAAACATGCGTCGTCTCTTACCAATGTTGCACGACAACACCTGAACTCCTGAACAGTACCATTCAGCAGCTTGGATGAAAGGAGTTACCTCACCCAGCCTACACTCTAGACCTTGATCTACCGGATTACTGTCCGTTCCGGTCCATGTAGCATGGACTATCCGGGCAGCGCTTCAAAGAATTTGAGGAAGTCAAAAAATGGCTACTTATTTTCTTTAGATCGAAGCCTCAGTCCTTCTATTGCAATGGCGTTTATCTGCTGCCAGTGTCATGAACGAAGACGACGCGTCAATTCGAGGCTGTCAGCATGAGGCGGAAGATTCGTGACGTGCTCGACCATGCGGAACGCCTACCTAATTTTGACACCGCGTTTTCTTGTTCGTGAGGCTTAAGTTTCAGTTTGGTATGTCGACGTCGCAGAAAACGGTCGCTTTCGGGTGCTCAAGTAAATGTCGCTTCCTCGTGCGTTTTCGTCTCTTGTCACTGTTTCGGCTCGATTGGTGACAGCCAGAACGTCGGGAGAAGGTCGTAGAATGCAATGGTGACTACCTCGAATAAACTCTGTTCTTGCAGCTTCACTTTAAATGCATTTAAATTGGACAAAAACCGAACGGTCTTTTGCTCAGGCCCAGTATTACAGTTCTTCGACCCCTGTATCTGCGGTTTTTGCTTCCGGAGACTTACCGAGAATAGTAGCGAATGTCAGCATATACGGTGCCTATCTATATCCTGTTGTCGCGTGCTCAGAGCGCTTATCAAACGGGGGGTTAGCGTGCGAAATCTATCCCTGCAGAGATCATGCAATTGTCGAACAGCGGCGTGAAGCAAACGTGTTGGGATACAGAGTGTAGCGGGCGAGCACCGTGCTTATCTCAACATGGCTGGCAACGGATGCGCAGATTATGGACAGTAGAAACGATCGCCGTCAGGCAGCGTTTCAGACGATAGATATGCTAACGAAAATCTGAGGCATACGAGCGAACGATGTGTGATTGTACGGATGTTGTCCCGTTTAATGTGCAAAAAGTTTTTATTGAAACCGTAGCTTTCGAGTGTCGCCTTCACTCGTCGTCAGCGGTAACTTCTTATCAAGAAAAAGCTACGTTTTCAAAGCATACGAGCGAACATGGAAGAACTCAACCGCTCTCCGTCGTGGATACACGGGGTCGAACTGTATATTCAATCTACAGTGTATACTATAGTCTCTCAACCTTTTTCGCGCCAGCACCCTCCTGGAAATCTTCAGCGGCCCCTGGACGTCGCTAGTGCCCTCAAGACGTTGGGGGCGTTCAAATATCAATTCCACAGGATAGGTTGAAGAGCCCAAAGCACTGACTCAACCGCGAGTCATTTCAGGGTCCATTGGCTTTGTTGCCGGGAGGAACTGCGCTGGTTCAGGAGTCTTGGCAACAAAGAATGCACCGCGCGAGCACGGTGGCGCAGGGCGTCGACGAGTAGATACAGATTTACTTAGCAGTCGAAAGAGGACGAGCGACCAAGGCAAGAGCGAAGGACAGAAGGCTCAGGAGGTGGCAGTCTCTTTTGAGAGCTCCCAGATTGGTTGTATTAAAGAATTATGGTGTTCTAATTCTCCTCTGCAAGCATGCGTTCTAAACGCGTTGCCATGGATGTGACACTGAAAATGGGAAAACCTGCTGGACTGTGCCGCGCCGGTCTGTACAATATTGTAGAAGAAATCAAAAGAGAGCAGCGGAGCGCTGAAGTCGAATGCAAGCGTATTCAGCAAGGTGAGCAAGCAGCCCTACGGAAGAAACGCTACCGTTCTTCATCAGGAAGAATGGCCCATAAGAATGATTATGGATCGTGAGCAAAGGCCAGACGTTATAGATTATCTGCATGCAAATGCGCACAACGTCCTGATATGATTATGTATATTGCACATGTTATTGCATTATCGTGACAGTTTACGTTCATATGTTATCAGTGTTACTGCTGTAAAGAGCATTGTACAAATTTACTGTTATAGCGTCCAGTTAGGCTTCGGAAGGTGGTAAAGGCATCACTGCTTCTAGTCTTTGGTTTAGGCTTAGGCTAACAGAAGAAACTTCTGGGACGGTGAACAGATGCTTGTGACATGCAAAATGTTTGTCCTGCGGAATGTGGTTACGGCTGGGCTTCCTCTGAGGCTTTGGCCGACGTTTAAGCTTAAACTGTGGCTTGGAAAGCAGCGGAGAGGAGAAGAAATGGAAATTTCAGTGAAACTTGTTGTCGGGAAGGTCCACTCTCGGCTAGGTGATATACACCGCATTGCAGCACTGTCAATGAAAACAAACATCACTCGCAAATTTTTCATTTCCATTTGGGTAACGACGGGAAGCAGAATCCACCATCGCGCATTGGAAGGCAGAACTGATCTGACTATGTGCTCACTGGTAAATGCGGGGTCCTCTTGACGATCTGACGTATTACTTTGTCGGCCGCGCCCGCCTCTCCAGCGAACGGACTACAATGGGTAAAGCTATGTTAATAAATTAAACGAGGGATAGAAGGGCGCCAAAGTAGCCCACGTTTTTGCTGCGGCTTAAGTCCGGCAGAGGTAACTCGGAAGAAGAGATCATCAACACGAGCTGGAATAGTTCTTCGTCTGCCGATAGGAAGAGAATCCGCTAGCGGTAAAAACAGGTGAAACTAAGCCTGCATCGGCGGAATCAAGGTAGACCTTAGCTTCTTTATTAACACAAATAGTTCTCTTGGACGACACTGGATACCTGTGAAGTGAGTGGCATATGTTGAAACTAAGTCGCGGGCTTCGTTGCATGGAGTTTCTGCGAACGGGCCAAAAAGCTTTGAAATCCTACTGCAACACCCACTAACAGGGATGAGATCGTCAGCAGAAGCGAGGCTGTTTGTACCTTCGTCATCTGTGAAGCTAAACCTACCACTGAGGTTGTCAAAATCATCAGGTAGGTCTTCGATAATAAAACGCAACAGCAATCGCGGCAATGAAACACCCTGTTTTATTCAACGCGTGTAAGGAATTCACGGTCATGTGCCAGCGGAGTGTTCTATGACGAACTCTGGAGCAAGTTCATGATGAGTATGATGCTGTCGGTGGTGGGCACGGTGAATGCAACGGTGGGAGACTGAGTTCAGTAGAAGTTTCAAAATTTGCATCAGACTAAAGTAATGTCTTTCTCTTGCACGACAACGCATGGCCCATGTCCCAATGGTAACGCAAAACAGGATGTTCAAGCTGGGTTAGGAACCATTACCACCACCGGCACATTCCGCTGACATAGCGCCCTCTGACCACCACCCGTTCAGGGCAGTGCGGCATGACCTGTTTGACCAGCACTTCGGAAACCTTCTCAGATGTTCAGAAACGGACGGCTCGCTTTTCTGGATCGGAACTCGAAACATTCCACAGGCGGGGCATCCAGCTGCTACCAAAACGCTTGCCGATTGCAGTGGAAAATGCCTTCAATGAATAGTATCGTCGCAAGCTGCTTCAGCGGGAAATTTAAATTCGCAAAAATGGTAGAACTTCCGTCGCACCCTAATAAATACTTTTTTCTCTCTTTTAAGGGGTTATGTTTACAATTTCTTTTTTTCATCACACTACCAACCATGGCGGTTGTTTAAACGAAAAAAGCAGCGGCTAGTCAGATGCGCTTCTGAATGATTGACTGGGCCGATGACAGAAGACGCCGATCACGGTTTAGGTTGTTCTGAAAGCTCCGTCGTTAATGTTAATGAAAGGTTTATACCTATCCATGGATCTTTCGGGAAAAGAAAAGAAACTTAACAAATAAGTGCAAACTTAAAAATTGCGGCGGAATTTCAAATTGCAGGCGGGTAGTTTAGTTCGCAGCTCTGGCGCTTGGTGCAAGCGAGCAAAGCATTGTTACTGCCTATTTTAGCCATCCTTAACATGGGGCCCACCAATCAAGAGCAGCCGGAAAGGGGACCAATGGTTAATGGGGGCCTGGCACTTAAATCAGTTACTGTTAAACCCCCATGTAGGGGAAATCAACAAATACAGTTGGGCACCCGTATCTTCCCGCGTCATGCGGCTCCGCAAGAAAAATAAACTAACATGCCCAGAAAGATTTCTGTTTTCCTTATCTTAGAATGGACTTACTTAACCGTGCTCTTGATGTATACCTTAAAGCGTGAAATTCCTTTTTTTGATTAATCCTATTGACGCTGTTTGCACTTATTCATTCTTGTTTCAATGTGATCCTCCTCGTCAACAATCTGGTTTTAGTTTTGAAATTTTTGGTATCAGTGAGGGCGTTGAGAGCCTGACTAAACGTTTGGTTGACGTTGCGAGCAGTTTGCGCTGCATTAGGCGTACAATATGGTCGCCTGAATTTGCTTTACATCTTTAACTTGGCCGCCAGAAATAGGCAAGAATAAACACTGAATGAACCAATACCATAAACTAATGAGGCAGATTCGGTGATTTAAAATTTTCATTACATAAACAATTCAATAGAAGTTTATTTGAAAATAGACAATAAGGTTTGAGATAACAAAAGCAGTAATTGTTTTTGCGCCAACCCAACATATACGTGTATCAAGATTTCGCTGTGTAAGCAGTCATAAGGCGCCCGCGGACACGTGGTACACTCCAAGGACAGATAGCTGAAGCTGTAAAATAAAAAGTCCACTAGCTTTAAAAGACTATGCGCAAATAGCTGCAGGACTTCATACATAAGCCAGCTATTACATGTTACGTTTGAAAACTGTCTGTGATGTAGGAGTCAAGAAACGGACAACAGCATTAAAGGAAGCTTCTATATAACAGATGTTTTCAAATTAACGTAGTTTTCTGATCCCACCTTGATGATAATTTGTAGTACGTCATAATTTCATATAGTATATGCCTGAGAAATAGAGGTGACAATAAGTAAGCTCGAAACACAGATGAACGACGGACAAACAAAACAAATTACTCGGGTACCTGAATTTTCGACTACCTGAACTACTTCCCGCATCAGCCAATCCGGATAATTGAGTTTCTAGCGTATTTCAAAAAGATGCAACGATCTCCGCTAACTTACTTTCAACGAAGGAAACGAAAATGCTCAGTCAAGTCCAGAGCTTGGCAAAACTGTACACGAATCCATTTACCTTTGCGTGAGCAGAAAATCCAGAATTATCCAATACCGTTACCAAGTGCAAAAATACTTAGTGACCAGAAAGACAAGAAAGAAGAAAACGACGGGACTTTGAAGAGTAGAAGCGCCTTCTTCTAACAGGCAGAGAGAAACCTAATAAGGCATCCACGCTCACGGAACTGTTATGGAATGGTCAACGAATTTCATTGGTATAACTCAAAACCAGACGGGCTCGACGAGGGGTAGAAACGAAAATAAAACTCACAGAGTTAAGAGTTGGCACAGATGCTTCGCGAACGAATCTGCAGCGAAAAACTAAAACATGCGCAAACAAAGAAGTGGAAACGTAATTTGAACATTTACAAAGGTAGATCACCCGTCAACTGGACACACAGTCAACTGCGAACCGCAGCTGCATAAGCATTATATTTCGGAACTGCTGAAGCGGAAAGACCATCCAGAAGTGCTCCAAGGTCAGCGACTGCAAAAGCCTATTTTTCGTAGTACCTGCAGCTAATCTGCTGCAATAACCTAACGGATGTTGTACGAGCGGTCAGCATACAATACACCATGCAACATCACAGAATATTGTACATGTCTGACGATATAGTCAATTGACAGGAACTTCTTGCATGACACGGTTGGCGCAAACCAATCAGAGTGACTCATAATTGATACCATTTCTTATTTTTCTGTTTCGACATTATTTCTTGGATGTGATCAGCGTAAGCTTTCGCTGACTCGGCAAGAATTGCCGTTTTATCTTCGACTTCGCTGAGTTTCTCTTCGCGCTCAGACAAAGCCTAAAAAAGTACGTCTGTAAGATTTTTAGTTTACAACAGCTTATGAAAACCTACCATCCTCGCTCGTTGTATTTCACTGGTTGCTGCAACATTTGTCCGCGTGGTAGTGTCTAAGCCGTGACTGGATTGAATCTGCCTTGGCGCCACATTCTTAGCCGGTTTGCGGTTAACACCACCAACTGAAATGGTGCAGAGGTGCCAAGAGCTTAACAAAATCGAAGTTCCTTACACAACTCTTCACGATCCAATGTGTGGCTACTAATGTTGAAGAGCTCTTTGAAGAAATTCTGCTTTGGAGGTTGGGGCGTCACGCAAGGTAGATATATGCTGCCCAAAATGTCCTTGCTTTCCATAGCGAATTGGGACGAAAACGCAAATTTTAAAAGTTCCGTGGGACTGCACATGTACACAGCTGCTCCTTGATGACCAAATCTCACCGTTTCTAGCGAACTGGAAAACATTATTACTTATTACAACGTTATCAACAAACGTAAAGTCAAATTACTGTAAGTTTTGAGGAAGGTAAGGAATATCGAGCAATACGCGCAAAGAAGGTACGCTATAGGCCGTGAGACGTCCATTGCCGAAGCAACCGACTACCAACGGTTTGGCGTTGAATGTTACTACGCAGGCTTGCACAAATGGAAAATCATATTTCAAATTGAACAAAGTGGCCATAGTAGACAATGAGATCACTCGGGTTGCACGTTCAGAGCATACAATAAGGTACTGCTCATTTACCGTGCTATCCTTGCCTGCAGGTCGAGCGGTAGCAGCAGATTCGCCCGTGTCAATCTTTTGGAAAGATTCCTTTTCTGAAGAACCAACCAGTGTATTTGCCCGTCGCAAAACTGAAACAAAATAATAATAATAATAATAATAATAATAATAATAATAATAATAATAATAATAATAATAATAATAATAATAATAACAGCTGTTATTGAGAACACGTCTTTTTACAATGAGTGCATACATAGGCTTTCGTTTTCCTTACGCAGAGAAGATTGTTAGTGGGAATGCAAACCAGCAAAGCTGATCAAGAAAGCGGCACTAATGGTGTGCTAGGAATTTTACAACCGGATGTTTTCGTGAGAAAAAATGAATTACAACAACTAC
>KN538387.1:55687-84460 GCA_000797535.1 Trichuris suis | reverse complement strand
GGAACAATTACGGCGTTTGGCGAGCGCAGTTCAGCAGAAAAGGCAGAAGAGGCAACATGCCATCATGCTGCAGCACGACAACGCCTGACCGCACACAGCAATAATCACAAAAACAGGCATCCAAGAACTCGGATGGGAGGTGCTTCCTGATCCGCGTTATTCGCCAGACCTCGCTCCATCTGACTATCACCTTTTCGGTTCGCTCGCTGTCAATCTGCGCGGTGCCTCCTTCAATAATGACGAAGGCCTCCAAAAATGGCTCTCCGACTTCTCCAAACCCCCACATTTCTACCGACTAGGGATAGAACAGCTGGCCAGTCGTTGGAAAGAAGTCGTCAATAGTGAAGGGGAATACATTGTTGACTAAACAGTTTGCATTTTCGAAGGAAAAAATTAAATTAAAGCAGTCGAAAAAAGCGGAACGAACTTATGAAACAACCCAATACTAAAGCAACCCGCGTTTTGCTTAATAACGACATCAAGGAGAA
This sequence comes from Trichuris suis, assembly GCA_000797535.1. NCBI lineage: Eukaryota > Metazoa > Nematoda > Enoplea > Trichinellida > Trichuridae > Trichuris > Trichuris suis. The sequence goes on along the minus strand of KN538387.1, from coordinate 83,972 downwards.
GGACTACTCATGCCAGTAACTCGGATATGTCAACTCCGTAATGGAGAGTATAGCATTCCTAATCACTGTTCATCCATTCGTCGGTAGGACCTTTGCTTCGCTTAATTACAGCCACTGAACGAATAAACAGGAACCCGCCAAGAAAATCCTAACACGACAAAAGTTAACAACTGCACTTTCAAATTAGCTTACAATTTTGATAGCAGACTTGTTGTCATGTGCTTAAAAAAGTAAACTTGAGTCACCAAATATAATAACGTAATCTTTTGTTTCGCTCTTATTCAAAATAGCAATTAAACATTTGAAGCAAACGTGTAAAGGCTCATCTAAAAAATATTTCGTTGTCAACTGAACCGCCTAAGAACAAAGCTAAGAAAAACCAATCACAAATGGAACGCAGATTCACCAAAGCTGCAAAAAGAAGCAAGAAAAGCTACTGCACTTACCTTTCTCGATTGAATTTCAAACTATGCACGATTTCCGGCCGTTTTAGGCGTATGTTCCACATGTGAACGCAACAGTCACTGCAAAGGGAAATTATGGCACCCTGAATTAAAGATGGCATATATGTTAAAGCCACTAGAAGAAACAAAACACCCCATTAACGAGGAACTGCAATTGTAAGACGGAGGCCCCATTGTTGTGCTTCAAATTGACATTAACGCCAGGCTGACCAAGGCTAAAACGAAACCGCATACAACAAAGAAATCCTACAGATTATTTACATTCGAATGGCACCGCTTTGCGTACCGATAGCCATCAACTTCTGAACTGGATCGTAGGCGAGACAGGTTGGCTGATAGGGAAATCCGTGGCACGCAACCTAGAAGCAAGCTGCAAATTCCTTGAGAACTAAGCGCTTCAGACTATATACTTCCGTAACCGCAAAATCATCAGGAGACAAAGTGTCCAGAGCTTGCAGATCCACACGCTGTGAGTTGTTCAAAAGGCTTTGGAGCCCCTCAAAAGCGGCGCGTATTCGTCTACCAGCTTTGTCCATTAGTTGAACATAAACGAAACGTCTGTGAAGTACCAAAGTAAAACAAATCCTCTTAAGAATATGAACAACAAGGGCAAGATTACTCGTCTGATGGTAGAAGCAGTGCACAGGTTGCTATTACTCGTCCATTAGCCCATAAAGGCAGTTATATTTCTTTTATTCCTGAAAATAAGAGCATGTTACCTTCAAAGTATACTGTCAACTGAACGCTGAAACACGATATCCTCAACTTCTGAATGCATTCAGAAGCTATTCGATTTAAAGTAGGATTAGGAGGAAATTAAAACGGTGAAAGCGAAGCTAGGAGTGCAATTGCAGGAAAGATTTTGATTTCTAAAAAGCTAGTCGAACCAGCTTAAAACTCCGCACGCTCTTCGTCGCTAACATATAAAACAAGAAGCTCTGGAGAAAAGCACTTCGTTTATGAAAGCAAAGCTGCGTACTCTCAGCGGGAAAGAAGAAAATATCGACTTCACACAAGGCTGCCAGGTGAGGCGGTGTGAAAAAACTAGGAAACTCAATGAATCAACAGTCTGTGAGCGAACTTGAAAGGGGCATGAGAGTTACTGAGGATCACGCTGGAGAAATTTTGCAGGGAAGAAGATTGAAACAGCCACTGTTCAACTTCAAATGGGCTGCCATCACAATATCGAACGAAAAAGCATATGAAAAGAAAGTCATTTCCCGCCTTTTCCAATACGACATGCGTAATTGGTGCTGAAGAAGCAATGGTAATATGTATTGTGGTTCTTTCCTACGAGCTGAGGGTAATAGGGTGGCCAACAAAGCTATCATGTTCAAAAGGCCCTGCCAAAAAGTGCATCTATAAATCTTGATTTCTACAGACAACCAAACAGGATCGATTCGAGGCTGTCAAAGACTCGAGTCTCTCCTTCCGAAGGATAGAAAAACAAGTTAGACGAACACAATGAATGACGGTGCTCTTTCGAAAAGATCAATGTAGCGCACTGAAGGCAGTACCGCAAGCATTGTACCATCCTTTGAAAGTGAAATGCAATAAAGCGGCTTGCTTGATGGACGCATCAATTTTCATCAGCAATATTGTGCAATAAATGAAGTTTATAAAGGGATTCTCTTCTGAGACTACCGTCAACTTCTTCGACCTCTTATGCTTCCCTCAAGAATAATTGGCGAACTACAGCAGCGCTGTTGAGAAATGAAAAAATTACCTTCAAAACGCGTCCTAAAGACGCCACGACAAGTCTAACAGATGAGATGATAAGACGCAAAAAGCATAGTAGATTTCAACGAAGTCACCGTTCCCTTAGTTCAGTTACTAAACTTAACTGAACTGTTACTATATCGGCATTATATGAGAAAAATGACTTGCTCAGGCGTATCGGGATGGAACACTCGTACGCAGCATCGGTAATGACCATGCTGAGAAACGTATTAATGGGACAAAAGCAGAGGCCATATGGACCTGTTCCATTTGAAGGAGTACAAAAATAAACAGAATATGCGCGAACGTTTTCTCGAAAAATAAACCAAAGCAATAACGGCTTCAGGAATTCCTGTAAATTCCTTGGGTAGTACTAATTTCCAAACATCGACTAAAGCTACGCGAGCATTGAAAAATATGCTGATTACCGCTGAATGGTTCCATCGCTACTGCTTTCTTAACAACAGCCAATTATGGCTAATCAATTGGTTTTCATCGCTATCATTCTCCTGCCGAACTAGGAAAGCCCATGTGGTTACGTTGCTAGTGTTAACTGACGAGAAGCTTTAGACGGAACGGATACAACTTGGGCCTGTTACCAATCTTCAATTCGAAGAGATACACAGGAAATAGCGGTAAAAAATACAAAGAACTGCCTGCTAAACAAAAATGGACTATCTAGCTCAACAGAAATGGCTCCTAACGGAACAGAACTCGAAGGGAACTCAGTTGAGGAACAGCTCCCACCGATGCCGGCGGAGCATAACAAAAGCGCATTGCACACGCTAAAGCTTTAGGAAGTCCGTGACGTTCATGATCGAATAAAACCGATCACCAGTTACAGTGGCAAAGAAAATTTACGCTCAAGAGAAACCAAACAATCAATTCATGCCATAGTGGCGCAAGCAGCGAGCAACTCTTCACAGCGACAAGTGCTGGAAAGCGCAATAGCTCACGCGATAAGAAAACTTTGGCATCACTTAATAACGGTAACTGCCAGAAGTTTCACCTATCTTACGGATCTCCATATCATCATCAGCTGGAAAACAAAATGGGATAATCAGGACCGAGCCAAACTTTCCATATAGACGGTTAAATTTTCTTCAAAACATACTTCAGAAAGTTTGGAAAACATATTGACTCCTGTCTTAAAAAGGCACACTTCTGGATAAGAACATACCTCCAAGGAGAAAACCACAAAATAAGCTTAGCCGCTTGTCCAACTTATTAATATTGTCTACGTTTCTCAGTCACCACGATTGCAGACGTAGTCACAGCTTAAAAAGAAGGCGAAACATCACACTCTCCAGCGCTAACGAAAAAACGAGCTTGTACAGAAACATGGACTAAACATGCCCAATGCTCTTTCCTTTACTTATAAAATTCCTACCATTCTTTCACTACTATTTAGTCCTTTAATTAAAAGTCACAGAAGTCTAAGAAAAGGATGTATCTCAAAAGAAGAGAGCAAAGACAAAAGGAGAGCGCTAGTTATTTGCATTCACTTCTTCTCAATTGACCCCTTTCGCAGCTTAAAGGAGACATCCCTTGCTAAAGGTTCACCTGCTTTGAAAAAACAAGAAACAGAAGTTAAAAGTAAAGTAAAACCCAAAGCAACTTTCATGATTTAGTGCTTCATAATGTCGAACAGTAGAACAATATCCATGCAGTACATTCACAGTAAACTTATGACATCTCACTCTGTGAAAATGAGTGAGAATGCAGGAAATCAACAGATCAACAAGATTAGACTGGAATCAATTATCGCTAAAGCAAATGTCGAAGTTTGTGACACTTAAGAATGTACTTTTTGGCCCGCTGCGAAAGAACATAAAACACCGGTCCCCGTGATGGCCATCAGCTTTACGGAAAGTGTTGCCGAGACTAGAAACTGCTATCCCGTGAATAAAGTCCATTCCAGTATTCACGCAACGTAGAACAACACGCAGAATGTCTTGGCAAACAGACTTCGGTGAGTTTGAACCGCTAGCACTGTAAAGAGGATGGCAAGTTGCGTGCCAAACGTACTCGTTGATGGCAGGCAATTATCCCTATTCAAAACATACTGTTAAAATAGATGTAGTGCCTATTTGCAATTGAAAATATGGTGTACCGCGTCAAAATTTCTCCATAAGTGAACTCTGAGAATGCTTAAACCATTAATACATTCCAGTTAACTCACAGCTGATATTCAAGCGTTAACTGCAGGTAGGAATTATTAATACTAACAAAAGATCAACACGGGCATAACGTCTTTGGAAAACGCTCTCCACATAATATCTCTAGCAAATGAGTCTTCCTAAGGTGCCAATAAGCAAGGAAGGGACAACGATTCCAATGGTGAAGACTTGTGAATACGAAGAAGTTCAGGAACACCCTCGCTTTTCTGCAGCGACCGGCAATATAAAGTTCACATGCGACAACAAATAGCCCACATAGTGAACAAAAATGAGCTTCTGACAATACTGGACCACTTGCATGTGAAATGAAATTATTAACCTGATTCACTAAAACGCACATAAACTGCTCATAAATCAATCGGAAGCTCTAGTTGATCAGTGGGAACCGAAAATAATAATTGCTGTTCTAAACCGCTGCGCTATCGAAGCAACTCAATGAAGCGAATACACACTTCTTTCGAAACAACGGCAGCATTGAAGTTATACAACGGGATCATCAGCTTTCTGTTGCTTTATCATTCCTGAATTATGCAACTAGATTCATCGTTGAATAGCAGTGGCAATAGAAATATTCGAGTGGGGTCCTGTTAATAATAAGTAAACATAGCACCCGCAAAACAGATAACCAAGCGAATAGCCAACATGGAAGTTTCAGGTAAACCAACAGCAAAAGCGCTAATAAAGGTATCTTGGCCTCATCCCAATATTCTTCAAACTTATTCGAATATGATTTCGCCTACTGAAATACATAGAAACAGAACCCCTGATATCATAAATGAATGTCCACCCAAACAGCCGATTGGCGATTACCCGAACGGTGATAGCACCGCGCAAGATTCTGGCGCATGTAAACATTGACAAGCTTCAGTTGCAATCCTCTTTTAGAAAGTTTAGGAAGCAAGAATACAAGCATATGTATATCCTGAGAGCTATGTATCTGACAGCATTTGGTACGATTCTCTCAGCTTTTTTAGCTGATTCTTCATTTAGCTATCGGAATAGCACACGCGTAATATGATTAATGAATTGAACAGCATATAAGTAGAAAGCGCACCTACGAGCATAGGAAGATTCACATATCCTTTTTATAAGGCATTCTGCCATCAAATGCCTTGGTAGCGGGGAAAGCAAACTGCCTGCGGCAAACACGAATGCACAATTTTTTCTGAATAACAAAGCATCACACCAGCAGGTCCAGTTCAGGCAACGTGTAGTAAGAAAGTCTATGTTTACCTTTAGAAGCAAGCGTAAAAGGATCTGTATGGTGTCCTCTTTCAAAAGGAAATGGTAGAAAGAAGACAAGAAAGCTACATAAATTTAAGCCTGCTGCTTACTACCAATGAATTGGGTTCAAGAGGCGTTTTGGGAAGCCACAGTCCGCGTTATTCTTACCAATTCAATTGGCAGTCACAGAGGTACTCTCCTTTCAAAAATTGTCCCAGGTGTCAGAAGACGCTTGCAAATTGGCAACTCAACGGGACTCACCCTACACTTACCTTTCCAGCGCGTTCTCGAACCGAGAATCAACAACAAGCAATTAAAATCAACGCAACACGCAATTATGGAATTTTTCAATATTTCTTCTTAAATTGATTTTCGCAAGGTACAAACGGAAAGTGGCATAATTACCACCACCTGCTGAATTTTGCCACACCTGAACACGATATGCTGTATTATTTTTTCAAGAACTTCTAATCACTGTGTTTGAAGATGGAACTTCTCTGGTAACAGGAATTAAATTTCATGATGTTGCTACTTACGGCTTTATTCCTGTTTTTTGTAGTCGGTGCGAAATAAGAGTAAAGAACTTTTATTCGTACGCGAGTAATGTATCGGAGCTTTCGGGACTGACCTTGTCCCGTCGTCAGCGTGATGTTAAAGCCTTTAACATCACGCTGACGACGGGACAAGGTCAGTCCCGAAAGCTCCGATACATTACTCGCGTACGAATAAAAGTTCTTTACTCTTACTTCGCACCGACTACAAAAAACAGGAATAAAGCCGTAAGTAGCAACATCATAACTTCTAATCACTATGCTTAACGTTTCAGCAGCTGTTCAAAGTAAAGGAGCATTAAAATAAAATAAAAGGAAAGCAAAGCATTAAACGACTTGAGATAATGTACCTTAATTTCAAATTAAGTTAACAAGATTTCGTCGAAATCTGGAGAACATAACGTTACAACTACCCTATTAAGACTACAATTCCTGAACATTAATTAGCATTTGACGTGCTTTAAGCTTTGTTAAAACTTGATACATAAATCTAACAAAAAATAAACCGGCGAAGAAGATTGGAGGAAGCAAGTGGAACCACGATGCGATGGACATTAAAAATTACCCTTTGTCATGTGTGTACGATTATCGAGCAGTCCATTGTTTTGTATTAAGCTTCGGAACTGACCATAGATAAAGTACAGATGATTTGAAGTGGCCCAGCGAATAAAGTTGAAAACTATTTGACGCGTAAGATAACACAGTATATTATGATCATGCGCATAAGTCCTGTTCTGCTAGGTTTGCGCGTCAATTACTTCGAGCACCGTGCATAAGCTCGACCTTTCGCGGTATGTGCGTGACTCACTGACCATCATTCCTGAAATCTGCAAGTAAATTCACCGTTCACAGACAGTGGCAAGAAGGACATTAAAATAAAAGTTGAACTAAATGAAGGAGAATTATTGTTTTCTGTCCCCTATGCGCGAGAGAAGCTCCTCCTGGCCTCCGTTCTTCGAGTCACAGTTATTAGCTACCTTCGACGTGCCATACTAAGGGTCACTCTTATCAGCGTAAATTTCCTTCCTTCAATCAAGAAAAGACTGCAACAGAAACTGCAAGAATTTTTATGGCACATATGCTGAGACAGTTGTGACACTGCGCATGTGGCAGAAGTAGTGTGAGCGCTTCTGAAGCAGCGGTTTTCACGTTGACGACCGACTAAGGTTAGGGTGCCCCAAAAAGACTGACGACGTAGACATGCTCATTCTACTTAACGAAACCTGAGCTGTGGTGACCATAGAATTCGTATGCGCACTTGGTATAAATCATTCGACCCGGTGTACACCGCGGGTTCAGCGCGCTGAGTGAGACAAAAGGGGAAAATTGGTGCCACCCCAGTTGCCAGAATCTATTAGGACAAACGGCGTCAACATTTGCCTTTTCTTGTTTGAACATATTACGTATTTTAGTAGAATATACGCCAACACGAACAAGCTCGGCTTTATTAATTCCTCATTGCTTTCGGGCTTATCAAAAAAGGAACCCGTCTATTTAATGTCAAATTAGGGAACGTAGCTTTGCGGATCAACCGTGTCCCGTCGCTAGCGACTGCGTCAGCTCATTGTTCCACCTGTTATCTTTTCATTCAGACTACAACTTATTGTTCAACTTAACAGGTCTTTCCCGTAGGATCAGGAAGGATAAATAATTTATACAGCAAAGCAACAAGAGAGCGTAGTCACGCTAATTATAAGCATCACGGGATCGTCGGCATTGTGCGTTTTCTTAAACATAAAGTTGAGTAAGGATAGAACTAGAACTGCTTGCTGCGAACCAAAACAATTCAAATGACATGGCCGATGGTAGGAAGAAATTGATCCTAGTGGCGCTGCTGAGAAAATTTAGATACTATTAATGTATTGAAGAAGTGCTACGCGGACTCATAGTAACCCTGGAAGCATTGAGTAAAAGCTGACTTGCTGATGAAATCGCTGATCGAAGTTCCTTGTTGAAGTGGAAGTTGAGTAAAAATCGATGCCATATAGCACGCCTACGTCGGAAAAGAGAGTGAAACCGACTACGTCGGGAAATCACTTGCTAATCCCGCAAGCACTGTCTACAACTGTGCAAAGGAAAACGAAGCACAGTGATCAATTAAAGCGATCTTCTCCGTACGGCTGACAGAGCAATGCAACCACAGCAATGAAATTCCCATGATAGCAAACCAAAATGGGAATAATTCAGACAGCCAGCTGGCTGGCAACGAACTTTAAGATTCAGCAAGTTTCACAGGTGCCACTGCAAAAGCTCCTGGCGGCGACTCCAACGAAAGTGAACAATACCTTCTCCTGGGCAATTATTGTTCAGAAGACGCTAATAGTGAATAAGCATGTCACGCAGTTGTCTCACAAACGCGGAGCGCAGAGAAAGTAACTTCTGGTCATAAAGAAACGGCAACCTTAACATCTTATCTCGCTATACGAACGCATTGCTATCTGGTGCTACATACTAATTATTAACAAGTATCAAAGCAGTCAGTGCCCTCAATCAAGTAGCGTATTGATCGCTGTTTTTAACGCGTTCATCCATACTTGGTAAACGATTCTGACCCTTGTTATATACAGTTTTAGATAAGCAAGCGATTTGAAAATTCAATCACTCGTCTTGGAGGGGCTATTAAAAGCGGCTGGTTCTTAAGTACTAAAACCTCCTAACTCATGTCTAAGCCGTTCCAATTCAACAAATAGCAATGACTACAGTAAATTATGATTGTCCAGAAAGGCAAGCAGCAAATAAAAAACTGCACTGTCACGCCAACGACCGCTGTTCACTGTCTAACGAAACAGTGGAAGAAATTCATCAACTCAACAACACAGACAACACTTTCAATCATCAGCAGTACACTTGTCGAACGGTCGAAGCATTTATCAAGCTAACAACAATGTCTCTAAGGTGATCTTCGAATTGCATTAGGAAAGAGAAGAAAAGCATCTCTTCCTGAATCAGAAATCGTTTCTTTCATTGTTATCATCTAATCGTAGTAACCACGTTTATTCTAACAAAGAAAGTGCAGTATGACTATGATGCAGTGCTAATGTAGCAAAAGACCATTGCAATTCATTCTTTCAATCACAATCACCAAAGAACTAATATTATTTTTTTCAAAAATTCTGCAGTTGGACACACTTCCTTTGTCAACACAAACGGAGTATTAAATCATAAGCGCCCTTGGGATATTGAAAAAAAAAGTTTGGTTTAGAACAGGATGGTGCAGTTTCATTGATAAAAACGGAAGTTCCTCGTAACGTTGAGTACAAAAGCTGGAGCTTTCATAACAACAACCATTCAGATTACGCTAACGAAGAAGCAAGGATCGTCCTGAAGGCTCCACTGACCATTATTACACTTAGCCGGAAGCTGCCGTTTTTATCAATGAAACGTTCGGTTATTTTACATACTCAGACACGCGAAGGTATTACGTCACATCTGATTTATAACTAAAATGCGCACTTGCATATACGGATGAACAGATAATTTTCAATGGATAGTTACCAACGTTGATATTACTGATTATTGATCGCTCATAGTACATTAGACGCTTTTGATAATAGTTCAACTTGACCGTCAATTGTCCTGCCATTATTCGTTAACTATACGTACTAATAACTACTAACTAAACCTACCTCCTGCGTAAAGCTAAACCGTTTACATGTATTAATACATGCGTAAATCGTTCAAGCCTACAGCGACTGTTCAGAAGAAAATTGCAGCAATTGTTAATTCACGCTTAGTCTACCTGTTACCTATTTTCTCAAAAAAGCCATAATCAGTTGACTGCGGTGAGCTACTTGCTTGATACTTCGCGTTCAAGAAACTAACCACGGTGCCGTCGTAGCAATTCAAGCTTAAACCGCTGCCCAACGGCAGCAAAGCCAAGATTGTACTGATACTACAGTGAGATAGAATTTCTACACGGCAAATGAAGAACAGCGAAGCGAAAAGACTGATCAAAACATCAACTTTACGAACACGTTTCCAGCAGATGAGGACCGTTATTCCGCGTATGCATAAATTCTTCAGTAAACATTTCATACAGCAACTTGTAGTGCCATGAGCAATCATAAATGCTAATCCAAGAATTGAAACAACGTATGCAAATGATTTTAACTAGGAAGTTCTGCTTTTAAGGAGGAACTTCACATGCGCAAATACGGCTCCAGTTAGCGATATGATCGCTTACTAAGCCTAATGTAGAGGCACAAAGCAGAAAGCTCTGATTCCAAAATGCAAACAGAGGCTATCTAGCTAGAGCGCCTCAAAGTTGCTAATTGCGAATAAGCAGTGCGTAATGGTTAAGCGACCCTTCGCAGTCTATCTTCGATCGAAGTCTGGCGTAGCAAATAACGAGCGTGTTTAGACATTTTTCGAAAGAAGAGCGGTTGAGAAAGCAGCATAAGCTTTGCTTGATCAAGAAAATGTCCGGTTTCAGAAAACAGTTAAAAACAACATCAAATCCTTCTGATCTAAATGTCAGCTTCTCGTCTATTCAGGCCTGTCAGTAGGAAAGTTAACACACGCGTCAGCGTCTGTTAACAGGCAGCATATGCAAGTTGCTTTGACTATATAGGGTCAGTCCCGAGCCCCGTTTCAAACGAGTATCACTTTCATTCGCGTTGTCTGAACCAATGTTCAATCGCTTAATGGTCAGCTGACTGCACTGCTCATTCAAATTAGGTTCGTTCGGACCACTACAACGTTATAAGCATTTTGGCTTTAAGTAATAAATGTAAAGAAATTAGAAATGAACAGATACCTTTATGAGCAATCCTACGGTACTGCAATGTAATCAATGGACAGCAGCAGTGCTACCAGTTCATAAACATAAGCAACAGAAAAGTAAATTAAGCACATTTTGATTTGGCATAGCACGCAGTAACTTGAAAGTCTAAAATAAGAGCCAACTGCTTTAACAGGAGAATTAAGCAACGTTTTGGAAAATGCTACCTAAGTCATTCAATCTGGCTATGCTTCTTTGGGTATGCTGCAGTTCTGCTTATTACTGTTAACAGTGACATTGTGAATAAAAAACTGGGAATAGTTTATACAATGAATCGTAAACTTTAGAGAGAACCATATAAAGTGAACCTGTCCGCTCAAAAATGAACACTGAGAGAACTATGCCACAAGCACTTTGCAAAATTCTTAAGACTCTTTGACAGATTCTTGACCACTCGTGCTGAGCCAACAGCTTAAGTCGAATGATTCACATCACGCAGTTCGACGATTTACTGCAACGTCTAACTTACTTTTCGTTGGTTTCCATGGGGGTTATTTCATCCAGTCATCAACATCGAAGTCGCCATTCTTTGAGCGCCTCCGCAACCTTTCATGCACGTTTAAAGACAATTACTTTGCCTAGGTGTTGGAAAATATTTTTTGGCTGCCACTGCGGTCTCCGGCTAAGAAGCATCAGGTGAAGAAGATGAACCTTGTTGGGAAACACCTCAAAACGATACCAACGCAACTACTACGCGTAAAGCGGTTGCTGGACAAGTCACGCACATATCACGATATGACAAGCACAGGTGCAATTTTCAAAGTCTCTATCGTGAAAACTTGATCGTATGAACATATCCACTGAGCTGACGACTGGGCTCCTACCAAACTCAACGTACGTTTGCAAGCTGTACAAGAATAAAAAATAACCCGTCTAGACAACATTGAAAACGATCGTGTCTGCTACGCAAACAGCAGTTCAATAGGGTGTTCATGCTTCCTATTTACATGGCTCAAATTCGTCAGGCTCCTTTTCTTCCATTGATTTTTTAAAAACAGCTTTATCCCCGTTAACGCTATTCAGCTTACATAATTAAACAATAAATGTATTATCGGTTGGTCAATAGGCAGCTTCTTAGTAATACTAATCATACGAAGCACAAAACAGTAATACTAATACCAATCATGCGAAGCACAGAGGGAAGCAGTTCCAAATCGATAAAGCTTCAATACTTCATTAAAAACAACTTCCTGTATATTCAAGATCCCAACTTTCTCAAATGGCCAAGCACACGCTCCTGAGACACGCTTCAGTAACTGTTGTTCCAACATATTAATACAACGGAAAAGCAATCCTTCACAGCGTATTTGGAGTATCTGTTCGGTGAAACTATGCTCCCCTGCATGAAATACAGTTGCGACCTACGTCTTAGCCCAGACGTAACCGTCTGAAACTTATGCCAACACAAAGCAAATGCAAACGCCACGAGAGAAGTGTGCAATCAGCAAAGAAGAGAATAAATAACACGCTCATTTTATTTTTGCACGCCTAAATTCGCTTCGGTATTAATGCGGTCATAACTTACCACGGAATCCATTTTCCGCGTAAAGTTATCACTAAACGGCTAAACGCAACAGGTTCGCAAATACTACCTGTAACAAATAACTGCGCAAACAACAACAAAAATGTGCCTGCAGAATAAATCAAAGCAGGAAAAAGTGCCAACAATGATGCACACGGCCTAAGCAGGAAATCCATCCCATGAGTACACCCCGCAAGCTAGTTAAACACAGACGAAACAGTTAAACAAATGGATTGAGATTGACATAAAATGTGGGCAAAACGAGCGCAACATAATGAGCAAAATAGATGGGGCGAAACAGAGACTGAAAAACATGAAAACATTTTGTTTTTATATCAGAGGAAACGTAAGGGAAGCCCATAGGGCGAAGACTTCTGTGCTATGGCTGCAAGGAAAAAGAAACCGATTTAGTGCATGGAACAAGGAGTTTACTTCATATTAATCGCTGTATGGTCTGCTTTATGCTTTGCATCTACAAGACTCCAAACAGTCGAACGTCATTTACATAAGGCCCTGCCAATGAGCTTAACTGTTTTAATAGGCCGATGCTAAAGCAAAATATGCCAGCGTGGTTAGCATAATACAATTCAACTGAATCAATAGAAGGTTAATGTTAATGTTACACAGCTGAAAGTTGAGCAGCATTATATTCTCTTGACAATCGTAGTGTTCGCCTTTGCAAGAAAGGAGTTCATATCATCACGTTGGTAAAAACAAAGAGCAGCACATGCAAACAGAAAGCGCCCTCAAAACTGGCGGCCGTTTTGTAACCTCATTTCCATTCATATCAATACTTGGTCGTTTCGCCAGGTTCAAAATTCCCCTCCATGGTAAACGCTACTGAGATTAACAGAAAGATAAAGGACCTTAAGAAACGATTCTTTATTGTAACGCTTAGGCAAAAGAAAAAGGCGTAAGGTAGAACCTCCACGGTTGCAGGTCCCAAAATCCGTTTGAAGAAACCAACGTCAGATATACCAGTCTCAAGAGGTTAAAAGCCTGAAAATATGGAAGCTGCCTGAACAGGTCAGCTTCGGTTAAACTTAAGGGCAAGATAAGGTAACACCTGCTTCACTGTCTGGTGGTGGAAGTTTCGATGTTTATTTTGTACGTCTTCGTTCCGAGGAAGAAACCAAAATTTGACACTGATAAAAGGAAGAAATAACTAGCTTCCCTCTGCCTGGCTTAATACCTTTATCGTACCTGTTGCTTCAATCCCTCTCTAATAGTTACTTCGATCGAATTTCTACGCTGAAGAACAGACAAAACCGGTCCCAGCATCTCCGTTGGTAACCATTGAAGTCCTTCCTTGTCTGGCCTTTTTTGTAATCATTGCCTGTTTGCTCAGGCAGTTCTTACGTACGTAGACAAGGAAACCAAAAAAGCACGCCCGTTAAAACATTCTACATCCTCAACAAGATCAGAAATAGCAAAAATTCAGGGACTACACACTGAAGCACAATGCATGCAAACGGAAACGCACCGCCTCACTGGTACAGGGATCAACCAGGCTATTTTCCGTAAAGCAAAATGAAATGGCAAGTCGGAGCGCAGCGCTCTGTTTTAGAGATAAAAGAAAAAATTTTGAATTTCATTACATTCACGGACAACATGTTAAGGAGAGGAAAACAAGCAATACAAAGCTACTAACAAAGAAATGGCACTTCTCTCCTCTCTCCTTAACTAACCAAAGGCTCGTAATATCATATGTTAGATGTTAAATATTCATAAATGCTTATTAAACGAGTATCCGATTACTTCACCGCATACCAGAACTGGAATAATTCCGAAAACTTCAGATTAGCATTTCGGCTGCAAATAAAAAACAGACGTTTTCATAGTGCACCTCACGCACTTCATTCAACTTTACTGCAGTCATTTTTTGAGCATCCGAGCATGCCGACGAACTGAGCCGTTAAAACCTAAGTATTTTTTAACTGTCTGCTACTTCATAGGTAAATTTGGAAAAGTGTAGAAGCTTAAAAGGTTCTGCAGAAGTAAACATTCATTCTTTATCAATGTCAAACAGTTGTCCCTGAAGAGATTCTCACGAACTATGCTATTTCAGTAGATGGCGAACTACTTTTCGTAAAGACTTATTCATAAAAGGGGAAGGCAGAGGTACAGAGATTTACCATCTTCCGCCGGATGCCTATTTTAAAACCACTGAGTCTCCTTGCTCAACAAAGATTTCATGAAAGCGGAAATCGGCCGCGTTCGGTATTAATGTTGAAGCATTTTCTTTGCGTATAATTTGGCCCATCATCACTATCCTGTAACAGTTAAAGTCTCATTCGGTTTTAGTAATAAATTCCTCAATAGAAACTTTACGTATAGCACGCAACCCACCGGCACATTTCTGGGCTAACTTCCAAGAGAAACTCCCCCACGTTAGAAAGGTTGAATAAATCTAACAAAAACTAACCAACTATTCTACGCCACAACAAGACAACGCGTACGTTCTCGCATGACAGACGTTCGCAAAGGTTCCAATTACCAATTACCCGTTCCGATCAATGAACTTCAGAAGGCAAATTTTGAAGGTTGGCGGACAATTGTCAAAGACGCTCTCTTCTATAACTCACAACATTAGTTACTTTAACCTCACTCACCAAATTAAACGACGGTAAGACTTCGTTTTCCGTAATTAAATATTGATTTTCACGTACTCTGAAAAACTTCAACCCTGCAATGTGCAAGCGGAAAGCTTGCTTTTACTTGCATAAGCAGAAATCGTCAGATACAATTAACAAAGAAATGGAGAACCTGTAGGGTCCGCAGTTATGTTGGCGAATGGTTCTGAATTGACCCTTTAATTTTCACTTTCCCATTGTATTCACACTGACGACGGGAAAGTCTCACTCCAAAAGATCTATCCCTTCTTTTTAAAAATTCAGCGAACGATTTGATCTTGTACTAATATTATGAAATTTCAAGAAACCGTAAAAAGAAGCTTTATTTTCAAACCCTCAATATCACTAAAAAGACTAAAATTAAAAGCATTCTCTAATCAACTGCATAGCGGGAAAATTCAACCTCTCCGGCTGAGTCAGGCACAGTTGTTGAATATACCTTTCCCATATTGAATGATAGTCATCAATGTCCTTACCCAATAAAGGTACGGCTCGAGTAAACTTTATCTACCAAGAATACTCTTACTACCTTCGTTACGCTGGAACGTATCAGCTTTGAAGGCTTTGAATTTCTCTGTTTTTCGAATGACTTCAGACTTACTAAACAACTGTGATGGATTACAAAACCGTGAAAACAAAATTACACTCACAATAAACAGAGCAGAATGAAAAGTATATGAAAAACGCAAAGTTGGTGCAAGAAAATATAAAACTCCCTTTGCAAATGGATATACTAACAGGAAGAGAAAAACGCACAGCCTTTTCATCAAAAGCACTCGTATTGATTAGTCTGCGCGTCAAATATCAACGTAACAAACTGTCCGTAATCTAACATTGCTCCAAACGTCAGCACAGGTGACGTAAAATCAAGCAACGGAAGGCAACAGACGCTTGAAAGCTCGCAAACCTGAATATATTATCCAGTATACTATAATTGCTGCTAAATATTAATATTAACACCGCACACTACATTGTCAGAATAATGAAAAACTTTCAATTTCTGCAACTTTAATGTTTAGCAGTTGCATGTATAACTTTGCTAGTAGCGCCTGCGACAACAATAGCTCAAATAGTGAACAAAAATGAGCTTAACGTCATCTTCGTCATTGATCACGCAATTAATACCATCGATTACAGGAGGGGCTATTCCGAGAAAATTTACAAGCGCCTAGGAAACAGTGTCTCCCCTCTGGTGCATTAATTTACTCTTGCTATGTGAAGCTGACGCATTTTACGTTTACATTGCGGATGACACGAAACGAAATAAGTTCAGACGGCATAGCTATTGACAAACTACGTGCACCTTGAACAGCTACTTTAAGCATGAAACTAAGCCACCCATCCAAGCTGCAGTCACAATGTTCCTCTTCTACGTCTATCCCGCGTAGGAAAAGGAACAAAGTGTGTCCGAAGACATCGTTGATTAAACGCTTGTAATTGAACAGACAGCGTGTTCCATACGCATAGATAATGGAGGCATACGCATGTACTGCACAAAGCGCAATAATAATAATAATAATAATAATAATAATAATAATAATAAATACTTTGTTGACCTTCAGTTCACAGACTTGACCCGTTTTGTGTGTCTGTAAGTAAACATCAAGATACCCTACCAGCAAATGGATCAGCAGATTGTTAGAGAGAAATACAGAACGACGACTAACCGTACGTTTCGGAACTGCTCTTGTTCCGTCGTCAGCGGACGGATCAATTACCGAAGACCAGTTATGAAGATCAATTATGAAAATACGGAAGCCCGTTACAAGACACCCCGTCTTCAGAAATAAACATTTAGCAGTTTCAGAAGGCAGTACGTTTCTGCCTCTTCATTAAGCCTATAAGTGGAGGCTAACTGATAACTAATTTGCCTCGTTACGACAGTAGCAACAAAACGCCAATTCCTCCATAACAACTCCTGCCTCCCAGTAATAAAATCACAAGTGCTTTCCTTAACATGACCAGAAATGCTCTCTATCAGAAAATCAACGTGGAAATTTTTAAATTTTATAGCAAAAAACTGCTTAGGCAAATGCCAGTTTAAGTTGGCCATATTGAAGAAAGATTTGCGAGGTATTCAACAGCATTAAATTTTTGAACCGCTAAAACCTGATAAACCTGCGTTTCCACTATCACACTATATCCACCCCTGCAGCCACGTCCATATACGACCACTAGATGCTTATCTGCGTCCAAGAAGAATTTAGTAAAAGAACGTGCCGAAGTAAACTAGAACAGTGGTTTATAACGCCGTCCGCTAATTTGTGTTATACGCTCGCTTGAATGCAGGCTATATGCCGCGTTGTAGGTTAACTGAACGAAAAATTCATTCAATCCGATCGAAAAATTTCTGCCCAACAATTCCTCTGAGGTAATAGCCTGAAATCATGGAAGCCATGAGATAACAATAAATCGATCAGCTGAAGCGTCTCTTGCGGACATGTTTTGAGTATTCAATTACGAACTCAACAGGAACTTTCACAGTGTAAAAGCCAGGGCTGACAGCAAAAAGTTAAAGACAAATTAAATGCGCAAGTATTAAAACAACAGAACAATCTACTATCTGCAGAGAATGTAGAGAACAGAAGCGAACAACAGAGCTAGGATAACAATTATCAGATTTACTTTGCATTTCAGGACAACATGATGATTACAATAGTAAAGGGCAATTTCGTTTAGACAACTGTGAAAGCTGCACGTACCGCCAAACTTTTGTTAACTACTTCTATTTAACTCTGTCGCAAATATCAGGGGATATACACAAATTATTCCCTACATCTTAGAGATACGATTACCAATGTGCAACTTTATCTAATATTAAATGCGTTCACGTCATTTCAAGCCTATATTCAAACTTTAGAGGGAAATAGGGGCCGCCGGGACTTCAGGGCGGCTCACGCTTTGGTATGACAGTAACTACTTCCCGCCAGGAGCTCTGCGTAAAGACCCGGAAATAATAATGAAGGCGAAGCAAGCGAAACAAAAAATTTATCTCAATATGGTGGAAACATGAAAGCTTTCAATAAATATTAATATTAGTACCTTTGAAGATATAGTTTCACCGGTGAAAGGAACCTGAATTCCTTTTATTATTGCTTTTATGGTAACGTCCTGTTCGAGCAACCTGACGAGATGAAACAAACTTTAACCAAATTATCTTACAGGTTGTCTCTCACTATCGAGTTCACTCGCTTGAACAGGATATCGCCGTAAAAAAACAATTCATAATAGTTTGATGAACATGCTGTAATGTTAACGTCAAATGTCAGCTTAAGCCCTCACTACTAAGCTTGCCCCTCAAGACTACAGTATTGAGCAAGCTCTTCACTTCTATACAGGGGTGACTAAGCCGAACATCTGCTTCACACATACAAAAAGTTTAGTCAGTTTCCTTCGTTCAGTCGTTGCTGTCTTGTTTTGTTCCCCGAAAAAAGCTCATTTTTGGCACAAGTTTTCTTTGCTTAAATGAAGACAACATCAGAAGATGAAAGAACTTTCCGTGACACTTATAGTGATAAAACTGCGTCAGAAACCGTATGTCGAAAACGGTAAAGGCGATTCCGTAGTGGAGATTATGAACCACCCTAAAGGCGCTCCATGGAAACTGAAGATGAAGATTTGCCGGCGCTGTTTAATGAAGACTGGGCTGTCACAACACGTGAACCCGCAGAAGCAATTGGCGTAAACGGCACCATAGTTACACGTGAAGGGAAAGAGTAAAAATGCGGAAAATCGATGCTGCTCCAATTCTTTGAATCTGCCACGATGGATAACGTCAACAGTTGCCTTTGCTTACAGAGGACGAACAGTTTCTTGTGGCGGATTGCAGTCGTAACAAAGCACTGCTCCTATAGGATTGCCCAAAGAGAAAAATACTGGCTAGACCCAAGAAAACGCACTGTGTCCACAGCAACGGCCGACATTTGGGGCAGACACGTGTTCCTCCATGCTTGGAGAAACCAAGAAGGAACAGTGTACCAAGAGATACTGCAAACGAGTCACTGATCGCTGCAGACCAATATTGTGCAACGCTTGGAGTTAAGCAATTTATCTAACCGGTTATTAAGTGTCACTACTACTATCGTTGCAAAGCAGTAAAATAGCAGCAACGTATCTTGCTCCAAAACTACTGCGAGCATTCTGGTAAGCACCTTCCTAACAGTATAAGACGCGTACGCGATAGCAACAGGTGCTAATCTACCGACTTGCCAGCCAAACACATTTATTTCAAGCATTCGTGCACAGAAGGTGCACCTAACTTTAAATCTGCGGCCACTTCACATGTAAAGGCAAATCAGAGAGACCTCCTTACCGCTTGTTAAAATTAGGCGTAACACTGCCCGGAACATCTCCCAAGAAACAAATTGAGTAACGGTTTAAAGGAAATTTCGTTGAAACCTGACAGCAACATTCTAACAATCAGGGTATTATTAGCGGTAACTTTTCTGGAGAATAGTTATAGATGAGCATTCACTGACATACAGTACAGGTAAGCATCCATTAATAAGGATGAACATTTAACAGTGAAAGGCAAAATAGCGCTGAGGTTCACTAACTTACAGCTTTGGGAATTGTCCTAATTTTGGCGCTAGCGAGAAAATGTTATAAATAAACAGTCCTAATTTCTTTTGTAGTGACAGCAAATAGGGTTTCAGACTGTTAGCACAAAAACCAAAGAACAGTTTCATCGCTTTCACTGATAATTGCCTATCGTGCAGCGAGTCAGGCTCTTGCGCCCTGAAGCTAACTGGTAACTGAAATCGAAAACAGTTACTTCAAAAAAAGAGCAAAAGCATGACGCCACCATGACGACTAGAGTTTTCTTCAGTAACGGTACTGAACTTCTTGGCGGCTAGTACAACATTTTTTCTCTTCCTGCAGAAAGCCAATCAATGGTAAAACGTTTAAACAATAACTATTTATAAGTGCAAGACGAAAGTAAGGCGGTTCGAGTTAGTTCGAGCGATTTTGAGTCAATAAAGGATGTTTTTTCTTGCCATTGACTGCAAGTCACCAAGATCGGAAAGAGCTCCATCAACCAATCCAATGAAGCAAGGGAAACAAGTACTGCTAAGTTAACCAGTTCCATTTACTAACTTAATAAGCCAGCGAAGAACTTAATACGTCACCTTTCGCTGAACGATTTTTCAGCTGGGCATTGGCCAAGCAAAGTACTGCCCCGTCTCGTCCAACAATACTATTTTAACAAGTAACCAGCAGAAAAGACGCAATCAAATCGTCTAAAATGCTTCATACTATTACAATGAATACGTAGCATTTGGTAACGGGCATGTTAATTTTCATGGTAAGTTTTATGTACGGTGGGACCCGCTGATTACCAATTTTTTACTCCGGAGCTCTCGGGTCCACTCTTGACGCGTCCTCAGCGGTAAAGATTAAAGCCCCGGAAGTAAAAAATTGGTTATCAACGGGTCCCAACGTACATAAAACTTATACTATTACAAGATCTAATTTTTCCGAAAGTGCCTAGCCTTCTCAAAGAACTGTGCTGCATGTATACTGTTCTTATGTAGGTAACTCAACGACCACTGAAGCTTCTCAGATAAGTAACTGCTCAAAGAAACCCAAATGCTAACGCAACTTCTACTCTTTACCTTTTTTGGATTTTGAAAATTATTAACGCAAAAAGCCACCACGCCACTACAGCCTTCACAAAAACACTTGCGCAAACCAGTTAAGATCATTATCTGTGTTAAAACAGTATTCGCATCACATTGCATACACCCCCTTAGTGGTGAGTTCTGAAAATTGCACTCCGCAATTCACGAGAAGTACAAAAGCAATAGCCTCAGCCACAGTTAATCAGGTGCGAGGCAAAAGTATTAATATTACTGCGAAAATATCCTGCCTAACGTACAGCAGCGCTTGCTTCCTCCGCTCCTAGAGGAACTGTGCTTGGCCTAAGATCTTCAAGCAGTATTGCAATCAGGGAAACACTAGGATATCTATTTGGAAATGCCAAGCACTTTGGAGGACGCGTTTGCAAGCTGCATTATTAGGGCAGCAGAGGCCCAAGTCATCAGAAAGACAAAAACGTCACTGAGTTTAGTTACCAAACACATTATTGGAGCTGTACTATCACTGCCGCGTACTTGGAGATCCGTACATTTTGAAGTTTTCATATTAATATTAACACAGAGGTATGAACATTAACGGAAGTTATCTGACAAGCACTAAGCAGTTGCAGTAGGCAGTGATAGCAAACGGGGAGAAAAACGATAAAGTCTAGGAACAGAAAGCAATGTACTGAAGGCTTTCAGCAAGATCACTATTCCGACTTACTGCTTGCCTATAAATGCAGTCCATTGGGAGGACTAGTTTAGATAGGCCTCCGTTTTTCGCAAATAAAGATAAAAAGTAAAACCAGAAGAAAGTGCAAGAATGTAAATTGCATAAAGCAGCAACGCATAATAACATAAATCCCCGCAGCATTTCTTGTTATGCTTATGGCTTGACAAAAATTTTACTTACCATGAGAGCAAAAGGAATAGTGGACGTTTAGTAAGGGGTCTCCTGCAACGCTCTAACTTCTTTGGTGATTGGCGACTGTTGAGAAAATTAAAAAACTTCTTATTTTATCAAAAGTAGACAGTCGCTAAGACAGAGAGAATGAACATACATCCTAAGCCATAACATCAAAAAAAAAAGAAATCGATTGCAGAACTGAACACAACTGAATGTGCTCCTAATGAAGGCTAGACTAAAAGTCCACCAGTCATCAGAATAAGAGTGGTTTCGCTAAAGCATAGCAACTCTCACAAGGAATTTAAAAACTGCACACTGCAATAACTGGATTGAGAAACGAAAAGAAAATGATTTCTAACGTCAAGTAAGCTTATTCAAACGGCTTTTCGCAGTAGATCGTTTCCAGTATCCTAGTCACAGCTGACTACACGGTTAGCCCAGAAACTTTCATCCTTAGCCTTAACTACAATTACATGTGACCGTCAATGAGGCAGTGTTGCAATTTAAACAGAAACGCGTCTGCCTGTCTGTCTGTAATGTAAATTATTTATTTCAAAGCAAAGCACGGGAAGCTTCGTAACTCATCAATACTGCATCATCCCTTTGTTTAACGGCTGGCATCCATTTTTATCAACGCCACTGTTTGCAATTAAACGAAGAAGACCGTAGCAGCGAATAGGTGAGTAGTTATTAGAAAAGAAGGTTTGTGCTTTGAAACTTTGAGTATCAACAATGAAAGTTAGTCTTAGCTTCCAAGATGAGTTAGTGTGCTGAATACTATCTGCCTATTACTGATCGCTGAGCGTCAGTGCAATGCAACCCGGCAGTAAGATTTTTACGTCATTTGTTCAAGAAAGCAAGAAAAACAAACGAACGTAAAACAATATCCGTTCCAAAATTTTGTTCCGACCAACAGTACACAAATCTAGTCCCTTTAGTTTCCAACTAGCATAATTCAAAATTCACAGAATTCACGCTGTTGCCTCAAATACTGGTTTGCATGTTCCTTCTAAACCATTTTCTGTTCAATGCGCTTGAGAAACATGCGAAGCCGAAACGTAGCTACAGTCAATCAATGCCAAAAATAACGCACTCCATAAACACACCTTAAATAGATGAAAATGATGCCTGATAATAAAAGATGTTTGACGAGATAGAATTACATGCGCCACGCTGATGACGGAATGTGTTGGTACCGAAAGCTTCGTATTTTTAAGTTCAGTTTCGTCCGTCTTTGCTAATTAAATTCCCAACCTTCCAACGGTTGCAGTTCTCTTTACACGTTACAGACTTACCGATAACCATTACAGGAAAGAAAACAGAATGAAAATATACATACATGCTTAAAGATTTGCCTTCTGGTAACTGACGTACGCATATTTTTACGTTATGTAAAGCTTCTAACAATTTGCTCATCCATTCGCTGGTAGGGCACCTGTGTAGTTTAATTACAGACACCCATGGCAAAGCGGCAAAGCCGTGATCGAACATCACTATGAAAATCAGAAGCGTGATTGTAAGCAAAATGTTTTGAAATAGCACCGTACAATTCCACTCAATTGTTTATTATGGCACAAGTCTTAAAGACTGGATGGTTGGTAACGGGGTAGTGGGTCTTCATTTGGATCTTTACACGGCTTAGGCTGGCTCCACCCTCTTTATTCGCAATAACCCTAACATCAATCGCGACAGGGGCACAGAGTTTAGCGACGTGTGGAATGAACTCATCAGTAAATACCGCTGCTGCACCATACCGAGCTAATCTCACCCATTGTCTCCCTTAAGAGGCCTATATATACGCATAACGGAGTAAACACCTCCGTTTCTTACGCTGGCGACGGGACTAGAGCGTCCGGAAAGCTACGTACGTTTCTCTCTGTGAATTTCCCTAACAACTTGCTCATCCATTCGTTGGTAGGGCTTCTGTTCTGGTTTTTTACGGACACGCAAAGAACAAATCTTGCGAGAAAGAATTTTATTGAAAACATATATGGAGCTTTCGGGCCCTGACTGGTCCCGTCACCAGTACTGAAAACAAAATCAATTCCTAAAGGTTACAAAACCATAGTAATGCTTCGATCAGTTCACTTAAACCTCCTACTGACAAACGATTAGAGAAGCGTGAAAAATTAAATGTGCCAAACTGTCCTACTATTAACAGCGTGATGGACTTTTCTACGGCTTTCCCCGTTCTTTACAAGTATATCTGTAAAAACCAGAAGAAGGGCCCTACCAACGAATGGACGAGCAAAGTGTTAGGAAAGTCACAGGAAAACAATATACAGGTACGCCCCCTTTACGAACTTTCAATGTTACGAAGAAGCTGAATTTATACCCGTTTTCGCTTTACGAAAGATTTGCGGGGGCGTTATTCGCTGTTACGAAGAAAGCGGAAGGGATACAATAGCTTCTATAACATCTTTTATTAAGTGGTCAGTTTCGACCGAAGCGGACGATCAATCGCAACCGTCCACGTCCAAGCACGCAGGAATTACCCGCCTGTCCTGACGGCTCTGAAACGTCGTACCAATAAATGAACTCCCTTTCTTCTCGCAATCACGGTCCCGGTTCATTATCTTCTCAATTACAGTAACCGAAACAACAATGCACTTATATATGTGAATATGTATATATAACTCTATTTCCACCTTGTATGGGGCTCTTCTTTACAAATCATTGCGGCTTTCAGTATATCATAGAAATTCTCTGGATTGCATGTATCATTTCCCGTTCCTGGTGCTGCTGAATAGTTTCCTTCGGGATTATGGACTGATCAAACCTGTTTGCTATGCTAAACAATAGGAATTGCTGCCCCGCTTTACGAAGGTCTCGCTTTACGAACAACTTCTCCAGTCCCATCTACCTTCGTAAATCGGGGTATACCTGTAGTAGCTTTCGCATGCGTTGCCACACCACGCTGGCGACTGGACTAGAGCATCCCGAAAGCTACGTATATTGTTTTTCTGCGATTTCTCTAACAATCTGCTGATCCATTCACTGGCAGGGCGCCTGTTTTCGTTTTTTACAGACATACAAAGAACGGGAGAAAGCTGCGGAAAGATCAAAGTGAAAACTATCTTTCTCTAGATTAACATAATGGCAATGAGGAGTTAAATAATATTGAGAAACAGTGCGGCACCAGTACCACCTTGTTTATAACGCAGTTATGCTATCTTCAAACAAAACTCTACAGCACAGATTAATGGTTTGTAAAATTTACGATGCTCAAGACTGTGCAGTAATGATGTTTAATCACCAATGGAACCTATCCGAAAGTGACAGTTTCAAACCTCAGTACTCAAAATTGTTGCATTAAACTATTCGGGGTAGACCACAAAACACACCGTTTCCAGTTTCGTTCTTTGCTCTCTGATAGGGACTAATTGTCTTCAAGATAAGATATTTTCCGTAGAGCTAAACGTTTTTGCTGTGAAGCAATACCAACGTTTCTCTGTTCGTCCATCCTAGCCAATTCAGAGTGTTAATCACAGTAGGCATCAAATGTCAAGGCCCTGTTTTCAACGGTGAACAGTTTGGTTGAACTATCTGTCGTAACACTCTGCAGCATATCATGCATACTGCTCAAACAAAAAGCTAGTCATGATCATAACTGATTTTGCAGATGCGAAGATATTCCAATGCGATAAGCGTTCTAATGACGGAATCCTTACGACAGCTATTACACAGAACACTAGAAAACTAAACTCCTATTTGCTTTTGATTGTCATTCACATCGTCTCGTGGCAATAACTATGCTAATTCTCGACTATTGTTAGCAGGCAAAGAATTCAACGGTACAACCGGCCCTTACTTAAATAACCTGAAAGCAATGGCAGCGAAATAAAATCTGGATGCGTAATCCTAAAACATTTACAACTTGTTTTTCACGCAACAGCGGTGGTTGTAAATGAAAGATTTCAAACATCCACAACAGCAAAGAAATCCAATTAATCTGTCTGAAAGAGTCACAAACGTAAGTACGCTGTTGTCACTTCCTTCGCTAGATTTAGAAGAACTGTGAAAGTGTGAAACAACGCAGACGCGTCGCAACAAGTAGAAAGTCAGAACTGACAAGTAACTGGAGTGCCCCATGTAACAATCACCATGAATATCCGAATAATACACACAGTAGCTAATGCTCTTGAAAGAAAAACGGTTATCAATGACAACCATTTTATAACTTTTATTTCTTAATAACAGAACCAAAGATCTTGAATGCTTTCGTAGCTAAACGTAAACAGCGACAATCGAGAGCAAGGATAAAATATATATATGAATCTCACTTACGGGAATTAGTTAATACGAAAAACAGCACTAACATTACTTACTGCTGTCACTTCTGGTGTAGCTTACAAATCTTGAACGGTTTCAGTCAGCACTTCCAAGCCAAACAGTGAAGGGCGATCAATAAGTTTCAGTTTGCAAGCACCGATTTGCTTGTACATTGGCACGTAAACACATCATGCTCAGTGGACTACCGCTACCACACAACAGATTCTGCTTGACTCAGGGCATCACTACCTTCAAAAGAAAAACTTATCGTTGAGGTCTTTCATCACAAGGCTAATTTAGCACGCTGACAACTACGTAAGATAGAAAGCCACTGGGTGAGCACTCCTACCCGAACGCAGCAAAGTTAACTGGTGTTTACCAGCGAACAATGTAAATTAAACTGTTACATCGCTCAATGAAACTCCATGGCTTTCAGCGATATCCTCAATAACCAAACCAAGCTGCTGCGCTAAAGTTAGCAATTTAAGCAGAGATGCGTATGTTGGTACAAAACGACTTATTAGAAAAGTAAACCGCATGGCAATAGACATCTGACCACAAGAATTAACTGTAACAGGACGCTCGCCTTGATATCATTCTTAGTATTCTCAGTTAATGAACCTGCTAATCAAATAAATCGCTGACATTTTCACGCCTAAGCAAGGTTTCGAGTATTTTATGCAGGTTTTGTTTGCGAGGATAACGTATTAGTAGATAAGCTTGTGCAACGTTCACGAAGCGTTCTAAAGCGGTCTTGTCCCGTCGTCAACGTAACGGAATGGAGAAGGCGTTCTCACTGTTTAAGAAAATGCATATTTAACGAAAAATGGGGATAAAACAGAAAAGTTTCAAGCTTGGTTCACACTAGACACCCTGCATAACCATTACTGTCTGACCTAAGCCGTTCGCCGACAAGTCATGTGGTAATAAAATTGGCGCTGTTTAGAACTCGGGAAGCTTGAAGTTTAACAAAAATAAAACGTACAGCCAAAACTACGTTGCTTTAGAGGCAGGAAACATTTGCACAATCTTCGACACGAAGAAAGTGTGAACGAATGTGCATCGAGAGAACACTATTAGACGACTGGTCTTATAAACAGATAGCCACGTTATCATGGCAGGAGCATCACGAAGAAGTCGGACAGCCCCTGGTCAACATCCTGCTCCACTTCCTTACGGTACAGCTCTCTCGTTCAAGTTAAGGTCTATACTTGCTAAAGGTAAAAGACACTTCGCTGAAAACGTGACAAAAATTAAATGAATTCATAGCCGCAAAAATTTGCTAGGTTGTCGCATTCGGTCGGTAAAATTGAATCGACAATGGGGAAACAGTCTAACAACAGGCTGGCCTTCTTAGGTGTTTTAGTCATTAGAGAAGGATGCAAGCTTAAAACTACTGTATTTAGAGAACCTACCCGTTCTGGCAGGTAGCTGAATTTCTCTTCCCATCATTCCCATTTCCGTAAAAAGTGGCATTGTCACCGGTATGTTTGATCGGGCCCTCGCTATCTGTGACCCAACCCTTCACACTCTGAGTTAAACCACATCACGACCACATTAATTCGCAGTGGATATCCTGCAGGTTTCGTTAAATCTATTTCGCAAGTTACACAGACCACGGCCACCTGTGTCCTCCTACAAGTACCGTATAACCCCATCCCGTTTTGTTTCTTCCTTGTTATAATGGAGTAAGTGAACAGATCAAACGTTTAGGACGATCCCTTAATTTCACGGTGCGGTTTAAAAGTTCGGGTCTCTTCTGCTATTTGCCCGCAAGCAGTACAGCAACCCTGACAATAATCAGGCTTGCTCTACTCGTATGCGCACAGCAGGATCAACAACGTCGATTATGCGATTGTGCGTTTCCCGTTATACTGTGATTTAGCCGAACACCCTGTTCTGCCCTTATCTAAGCCCAAACCTAAATGTAAGGCTTATATTTTGGCTTTGGCTTAGGTCAGGGCAAAACAGGACGACCACATGCTTCACAGAAAGGAAACGAGGGATCTTTCCTGTTTGCTGCCCACGAGTCATACTGTAGCTTCGTCAAAACTGCGAGAAATGCAGGTTCCTGAGTTTCAACTTTAGCCTCGTACCTATTGGACGACCGTTTCTGAGGCTGTTTTCCTATCTGCTGCCTACCAGTCATACTGTACCTTCGCCAAAAAGTGCGAAAAATGCAGGTTCCTGAGTTGCAACTTTAAAAATGAATGATCTAATAACGGCGTTTTGGAATTTCATTAGTTTTTAATTTACGGAAAAACAATAAACGATCCTATTCGAAGCTTTCGGAGCCAGAATGCTCCGTTATCAACGAATAGGATCGTTTTTACGTAAGTACCAAAAAACGGCTTTATTGTTTTTCCATAAATTAAAAAACTAATTCAGCTCCAACTTTAGCCTCGTTTCCTATTGGACAACGGTTCCTGAGGTTGCGCGCACCTTACCGCTAAG
>KN538387.1:0-51987 GCA_000797535.1 Trichuris suis | reverse complement strand
AAAAAAATTTTTGAAAAACGAACAAGAAGTAGGCTAGGCCGGGAACTTTTCGGACCCCCTATATACTTCTCCGTACACGATGCTTCGTCCGGAGGAATGTCCCTCTAACACAGAACAAATCTTCCAGCATCACGTTGAAACTCACTGCTGCACGGGGTGGATACTGAACTTGTCTGAAGTTACAAATGTGGTAGCCCAGTGGAAAGCAGTCGCATTAATGCGAGTCAATTTGCAATGCAGGTTGTGATTAGTTTTACGTTTGTGCTTAGTGTTAATGATTTTAACGAATGTCCACCACGCGTTAGCGTTAACTTGCGCACCAGCACTGTTCTGCTGTTGGCTTGTGAGGTCAGGGATACAATTTGTTTTTGAATTTCTTTGCATTGCGGTGTTTTAACAGACGCCACGCAGAAGCTAAGTGGGTGGTAATGTTAGTAAGTCTTCCTTTTGGTCTTTGCAAAATTTAGCAGTAAGGCGCTGTCAAAGTAAAATATAATGAAGGGACTATTGAGCAGTTTCACTTTAAACGATTGAAACTTCACTGTTCTAATCTTTAAACTGCCATCTCCTTGTCGCCGTTCAATGTTTGCAACTTAGCAGCTCTCTATTGAGCGTCATTTCGCCTCTACTCCAGTGTGGCCCACTTTCTTTTCGCCTTATTCAGAAGTGCACGCCTTTTGTCCTGCAGCATCCATGGAACTTCACTGTGTGGCGGAAGTTATTTTTCTTTCCATATCATTTGCATGCATTGCTGTTCTCTTTTGCTCCTCTGGTAGTAGCGGAAAGAAGGCAGCGAAGGTGGTGATAAAGTCCCCTGAGCGAGTCCACGTGCAAGCACGCAGGCGATTGTCGAGCCAATCTACTGTCGATAGCAGCCAGAGCCAGAGACGGAAAAGTAAGCCGGCTGGATCACCCCAAGCATATTTCAGTGAATCTCAGGGAAGTCCATTGTTCCAATCTGAAATGGAACCTCCTCCCGGGTTTGGGAAGCATCTGTCCCCGAAAGCATGGGATATGGCGGTACCTCCAGCAATCAAAAAGAATCAAGGGAAGGTTGTTGTTGCGAGGAAATGATACATTTATAAATATGTAATTTTTTAAAGTGAAAGTTCGACCTTTGTCTCTTGTTTTCCCTGCCAATCTATATTTCAAGAAGATTAAAGAATGCAGCATTATTCCAGCTGTCCCGTTACTGATAAAATATTGCAGCATGTTCCTGAGAAAATAACCTGTAATGTTCTGCCGCGCTCTTCGTAAGTTAGCTTAATGTTCAATGGTTTGCTTTAAACGAGTAGTTGCATTTGCTTTGCGCTACTTCGTCATTTGCTGGTGTTTGTTTATACGTAGATTGCAGTAATCCTGCGCAGGTTGCCAGTTAAACAATCGTAAGAAATTTTATCCATACATTAAAAAACGTACCGATTTAAGCCCCGCGGTGCACAAGTTAACTTCTGTCCAAGAAGCGTTCATAAAAGAATGTTTGGGAAAATGCTTCGAACATTTGCAAAGCCTTAAAGCTACAAGGAATGAAGTAATGCTTCAGGCGTTCAAGGTGAGTCGACTATGCTATGTATCTTCAAACCACTGTTCTTGATGTAGGATGTTTTATAACGAGTACACAGGAATCCCTTTTTGAATTTAAGGTCAACTCGTTTAATGTCGTAAGATAAGTCTGGCGGACCTTTCAAATCATGTACAATCCGTCATCAGTATGACAGGTGATCTGAAAGCTCCATTGTACTTTTATTACATTAAAAGGTGTTTGAGGCAACTTCAAGCATGAAAGCCAACGATCTTTCAATAAGCGCGTCTAGAAGCGCATTTTCTAGATCTCAATTTTTAAGAGTAAACTTAGTTCTCTTGTATCCTTTTAGGCGTTGCTTAGCCATGAGAAACGGTGGAATCAGTGGAAGAAACGCAGTTGTCCGGATTTCTGGAAGACCAGCTGTGTTGAGTTCAAGAGAGTTAGACGGTAACTAGTAGACACTTGCTTCCAGCTTACTATATGCTTCATTAAAACGGGCAGATCTCTTCCTGATTTCAAAGGTTTGTTGAATGGCTCTACCCCTGGAATACTCAACATATCAAAACCAATACCTTTCAAGGAATTAGGAGAAATTTTACGGAAGTAAATCTTAACATCATTTTATGTTATTGCTTTTATTATCATTATTGTTTGTGTAACAGAAAGAAAGTTGGCACTGTGACGCGGATGCTTCAACGTTTGGTTTACCTTGACACAACGGAAGAGCTACGCCTCAGGAAGCGGAAGTAACCTCAACGCTCGTTTGTCTCCTAATGTTTATGACACAATTTCTAGATTGATGAGACTGGAACGATTCCGTTGGGGTACCTTTCGCATGCTCTGCCGAAGGGGAAATGTCAACTTTTTAAGAAAACGCCGACATGTAAAAGATTTCGTTGAATATTTGGAAGGTGCGTTGTGGTTTACTGGTATTACTCTATACGTAAGTGTATCATTTGTGCTTTCTTAAATAGACTTGGCCAACTGTTTACTTTAGGGTGTGAAGCGTAGCTTCAATATTAAGCCGTTTTGTACTAAATATATTCATCGAAAGGAGGCTAATTACCTTCTTCACATACCGAAAGGGTTGGAAAGTCAACCGTACAAAACAGCAACTGGACTTCCATGTCCGTGCACCACCTCCACTGGTACAAATAGCATTGCGACCCATGCGACTACGGTCAATTCTTCGTTGCAATCGTTGCCTAACACTTCAACATCAGGAGAAGCCGTTCAAGGCAATCAGGTTGAAAGAGATCCTTCTGCAGTTTACCGATTAGATGCAAGTCGGGCTGTTCGGGGTACACGAAGAAACAGCTCAAAGTTTCAATGAAGTGTTTAATTTCACTGGCTGTTTAGACGATCAACTGATGGAGCTTTCCTGCGTGGTCGGCAGTGGGTGGCGGAATTTCGCTGTCTGTGTCCACATGCCACAGCCAGTAATTGATTTGTGCACTCAAATGAACGTATGCTTGTTTGATTCCTTCTCATAATTTGTTTTTCATTGCCACTTCTTCAAGGCAAGGGATGCGATGTACCATGTCCTTGGCCTGTGGACTAGCCATGATGCCACAGTTCGAAGCCTTCGTAACATGCTCTTGAAGGCTGAGTTATACGACGAAAGAGTATCTGAGATTCTAAATCGATATAGGGACTAAAATGAATGAATTTGTGCTTCGTTTAAGCATTTCATTTCTTGTTGTTTTTGAAATTTATCACTGTTCTGTGTTGTTGCCGATTTACTGCAAATTTTGTATGACGTTTTGTTCACTTTGGGAAGTGCAGTCTCTTAACTGGAGTTCTGTTACAGTATTGTGGCAAATCATCGACTAAGGCGTGGCCCTCAGCTATGTTCATTTCACGTGTTAGAGACCATAATTTGCGTATCATTGCCGCTTTTTCCCGCGGCTGCAAATTCGCCTGCTTATCTAATGTTGGAGATCAAGTCAGGCAACGTTTCTTCGGCGCGGGGCACAACAAGAGAGGATAAAAAAGGGTTGGCAGAAGCATCGGAAAATGGCAGAAGAAACTTTGATCAGTTTTCGTTGTATTGATCATGAGCAAAGTCCTTTCCTGTACGAGCGTTTCGCAACAAGCTATTTAGGCCTAATGGATGCACCTTTCGCGGGGAAGGTATTTGATGTGAAACTGATTCCCGAGTTCGACGGATCATGTCAGCCCGTGTTAGAATGGCTTGAGAAGTTGGTATTGGTCTGTGAACTGTGCGACATTGCAGACATCGCTCGCGTGCTTCCATTGCTACTGACTCGGGGTGGTCTTGCTGTGTACCAGCAATTGGCTAGCGAAGAACAGTGTTCGCTTATTGTGGTGAGTTGGTGGGTCATTACCCAGCCTGCAGATGGTTGAGTCCAGCAACGGCTTTTATCAAAAGAGAGGCCAACCGTGTGACCTCAAAATGGGATGAGCCCATCCTTGACGAGCAAGTGCAGGAACACCGTGAAAATGGCGGCCACGTTGAAAGTTCATGACCCATGGAAGATGGGATGTTGGGGGCACAAAGGCCAGATTGTGGGTCGATGCAAGTGCTTTGGCGCTAGGCGTCGTGCTGGAGGTAAACGGCGCGATCATTGAGGACGCGGCATGGCTTCGCTGCGACGATGCTCAACATACCGACATGGCAGAACTTAACGCTGCGATTAAAGGCCTGAATCTCGGCCTTTCAGGGCAAACAAAGGATATTGAACTAATGAGAGACTCGCTGACAGTTCACAGGTGGCTCAACGGCAGTGTCTCTGGAAGAATGCGCGTAAAGACTAAAGCGGCTAGTGAAATGCTCATTCGGAGGCGGATGGCTACGGTACTCGCGTTGGTAGAAGAATACAGCCTAAACCTCACTTCACATTAGTGAGATACGCTGAAAACCGGGCACATGCCCTGACGCGAGTATCACGACGGTGGCTAACGCCAACAGATCGCTCAGAAACCGCTGCATGTACAATAGCATCGCAGGTTGGCCAGCTGGTCGCACAGGTTCGCTGCACCTCCTGGCATCCAGACGTAAAAGGAACACTTTATTTCGCTAAACGGCATGATCCAACGATCTCAAAAAAGTGCGTCAGTCGAGTGATCCGTAACTGCTGTGTTTGCCGTTCTATTGATCCGGCACCAGTGAAATGGAAACCTTAGGGTGGAGTGGATATGGCAGAAGGTCAGCTGGACGTCACAGACTTCCGAGGCAAGGTCTACTTGACCCTCATTGGTTGCAGACCCTCCCGCTTTGCTGTTTGGTGCTCGCTGAAATACTACACCAGCGCGGACATTGCCAACAACTGGAACCTGTATTTTGTGAACGAGGAGCTCCGAAAGAGCTGTTAGCAGGCAGTGATACTGCATTCCGCAGCCAAATCTTCACTAAGTTGATCGAGAGGTGGAACTTACGCCTTTGCTTCATATGTGCGTATGCCCATTTAGGCAATGGCATAATATAAATGAGTCACTGCAGTGTGAAAGTGATTGCGATCAGGAAAGGATGCGCTGTGAGTGAGACGGTATACTGGTACAATCTCGTGCCGCAAGACGACTGTTCAGAAGTTACTGCCCCAGCGAACGCCATTTATCGGTACCCTGTGAGGGTCCGTGGAGTAGACTGTTGTCCGCGAAGACTGTACAGGACGTCAGAAGTCCAGTGTAGGTAAAACAACCCGGCAGGAGATGCGATTCCCAGTTTGGCATAGGTATCGTGACGAAGGTCTTGTCAGGTCAGGCTGTCGAAGTCGATGGAACACCGCATCACATCAAGGACATTCGCCATCGAACTTCCCTGATCCCGAAATGTCAGAGTGAACCGGAAACACGTCGGGACAAAAGCGCAGAAGAGATGCTACTGTATTTGCCCGGACGAAAGCAACTAACGGAAAGAGGTCAGGCCGCGCGGCCCACTACCTCATCACCACCCCACGAGGTGCCTGACGCAGGACAGGCCTTGGAACCCCAGGAAACTGGACCATACCAGTCTACACGCATCCACCGGTCACGGCATTGTCCCGCTTGTGATTGAACAACAGGGGGAAGTGTGCCATGTAATCGACTATGCCGTGACTACCAAATTCAGTGACTGCTAAATAATAGACTAATCATCAGCGGTAAAGAATTAGTGGAAATCTAATTCTTTACCGCTGATGACGGGTCAAGAGTGGACCTGAAAGCTCCGGAGTAAAAACTTGATTATCAACGGGTTCCACTGTAAAGAAACTTTACCATGAAAATTTACGCACTCTTTACCCAATGCTACGTATTCAACACTCTTGCTATCTCATCAGCACTAACTTCGTAAATGGTGGTTTATTTAAAAGAAATAGGAGGAATAGAAGAAATAAATGTAATGACACTCGTACAATTGTAACCTGTTTCAATAGCAATAACAATTCACTGTTATTCTTTCTTCGTAGGATCTGTAGAAACTATGTTTGCTTAAGTCACTTATATAATATATCTCTGTCGTAATGGGGAAATTCTTCGTTCCATGGTAAATCATCGACTGAAATAATCAGAAAGATCCCTTTGAGCAGTCACACGGTACAGCGAAGGATAGGCAAGATGTTCAGTGGTACAGAAGAACATCTATGCAATTTTTGGAGGACTGTATGAGTTGCCTTGCAACTTAACGGATCCACTCTGCCCTGCAATGAAGCATTATTGCTAACTGACATTCGCTTTATAAAGGACGAACGTATATCACGGAAATTATTATTTGCCAAAGAACTTTTAACTGGCACTGAAAGAGTGACATTTCTCGTTGTAGAAGAACTTTTCAAAGAAAAGAATATTCTGCTTACGAACATAATGACTGTATCAGCTGATGGAACACCGTGGATACCAGGAAAGTACCGCGTATTTCTTGCACATTTGAAGGAGGTTGTTCCGAGCGTATTATCAGTTCACTGCGTGATTCATTCGCAGCATTTGGTCACAAAACACCCCAATGGTCGTTTGAGTTGCTCAGTGCTATTTGTCATTGAAGCAGTGAACAAAATTAAAAAGTAAATCGCTGAGTGACGGATTATTCAGTCACTTGCGTGAAGTAAACGATGACGATTTTAATCGATTGTTGCTTGAAGGTGAAACTCGGTGGTTGTCAAAGTGTGCTTCTTCGAGTCGCTTTTACAGCCTCTTTGATAGAGCTCTGGAATTCTTAGGAGACGACAATGCTACTCTGCGGGACAACCAGAAGAAATTCTAAAACGACATCGCATACTTAACGGAGCTGTACTTCAGTTTCAACAAGATGAATTAGCAGCCGGAAGGCGATGAGTTTAAATTAATCAGGATGGAGACTTACATTTGCATTTGTTTCAAAGCTAATTACTTTAAAACAAAATCAGGAACGTGGCGAGTTCTGTCAGTTCACATTCATTGTTGCACTCAAGAAAAATTGTGTCATAGTACAACTGCTCCTTCATGCTGAAGACGTGGCGGGGAAGACCCTGTAAGCTACATTTCCTTCAATAAAGACTATAATAGCAAATATTAGCCGTAACTATATACAGGGAAGTTCAATAAAATTGCAGAAAAGCCCTGACGGTAAAGTTGGATTGCTATCATTTAGAAAGCTGCAGACAGACTTCAAGAAGCACCTGAGTGACATTCTAACTATGAAAACTCCAGACGGGGTTGCAGAAGAAGCAATGATATAGCTGCAGCAGGAGTTAATATAGCTGCAAAACAATGAAGAGTTAGAACCGAAGTACACGAGTGGATATCGCCTGTTTTGGTTAGGGCAACGAACCGCGTAACTTCATTGCTCACTTATGAGCTGTTGTGGAAAAGTTTCACGTAGCTTTTACACCATCGTACTTGGCTCGACACGGACTCGGTGTAGGTTCCAGACCTGTTGAGTAGGAAACGGAATCGGTTACCGGTAATGAAACGGAGCGATATCTAAAAACAATGCTCATAAGCAATCTCAAAATAAAAGGGTTAGTTTTACTTCGACATGCACATCCTTGTCATTGAGTAAACAGATTGTCACGTTAAAGTCAACGAAAGATAACAAAAACGAACCTACTCTTTTTGCCATCTGTTAAAAAGCTTTAACTGCGTATCTTATTACGCCTTTCTGTCCGGTGGCGGTCAAAATCCCGAAGGGTCGAAATCCCGCATGGGTCAAAATCCCGAAGGGTCGAAATCCCGAATAGGTCGAAAGTGCACTGTAAAGTGTGGCCTTGCTTCAGTTGTGCATTGACATCTAGTTTTCCTCTAGTTTTGTTAAGCGTGTTGATCTCTTTGCCTTCTTATGGTTAGTAAAAAGATTGCACTGCTGAAAAAAACCAGCTGTGTTCATAGGTGAGCAGCAAATGCTGAAGGAGTCATTTGGACTAATCCAAAACTAGAAGATGCCAATGCACAACCTAAACAAGGCCACGCTTTGCATTTTCGGCCTATTCGGGATTTCGTCCTATCGGGATTTTGACCCGTGCGGGATTTCGACCCTTCGGGATTTTGACCCATGCGGGATTTTGACCCTTCGGGATTTTGACCCATGCTGGATTCTGAGCTATCGGGATTTCGACTTTCGGGATTTTGACCCTAACCCCTTTCTGTCACGTTAAAAACAAGATTCTTGTAACGGGCGCGTAAAACTTCATAATTTTATTGTTACGGAAGACAGCCTATTTAATATGGCAGCAAAACGAAAACAGTGGAGTTTTTAGGATTCGCTTTGTTCCATCCTGAGCGTCGTCTCAACTCAAGTCGGGTTAGTGGATGACTGATCGCGGGAGAGGTGTCGCAATGACAAAATATTTGTCTCAAAGGTGGACGTAAGTGCAAAAAAGTTTGGGAAGCACTGAAACAAAGGTGCAGGAATGAATGCAGCTGAACAGTATTAATAACAGGACTCGAAGTCCTCACATAGCCAGCGTGGAGTCCACGTGAAAGTGCATCTATAAAGCTAAAGAAACTTGCAATGTATTTTTACCTTATTTGGATGAAATAGTCACTATATTTTCACAACCAGGAGGATGCTATCTTTCAAATTTAGATTTGTTCATGCGTGGCAGCCGCTGCTAAGCTCATCAAATTGTCGTTCGCCCGTTCAGCAGGCAGTGAAGCAGTTTTAACAGTTTTAGAAAAATTTATGAAGCCACCTGCTTCTCGTTACTGCATCTTCCTAGTCATAGCTGACGCATTTCGATTAAATCATTATTGTTTCAGTCTCCTTGAATGAGTTGTGGCAAAAGACTGGCACACACACGGATATCCTTTTATAACCGAACGTGATTTTCAGTTACTAACTCAGCATAATTTCAGTGAACAGCGTGACATTTTAAAAACTGAACTAGAAGTCATCTGTTCCTGTATGGAACGAAGTTACGCATACCGCGGCAGGTTATAAGGAAGCCTTAAGCTCATTCTTTCCCATTGATCAATCTGTCAAATGGATTAATGTTCACTTTCGATTGTAATAACCAACAAGAGTTAACAAGAGCGTGCTTCTGCTTTTCAAATGTCAAAACGCGTCTATTGATAGGCCAATACTCATTGTCTTATAAAACGCAGCAGATAGGTTTCCTTGACCTTTGTTTGGAAACGCAATTACAAGATTATTTACGCTAGCACTTCGCAGTTGCAGTTGTAACCTTGAATAGCAGATTCTTAATCATTCGTATGCAGGGTTTCACTGCTTTGTGGCTACAGGTGAAGCTCTGATTAAGATTTTGCTTTTCCCAGCGAAGTGGAATTGATTAAGAGCAGGACAGGACATTTACCTATGGATTATAAGAACACAGTACAGCGAAATTATGCTTCCAGACTGCCTACGCCTTATTGGTTCATGCTCAGAAACTATATAATTCTTAAGTGTTACTACAAGAGTGATAATTGAAAGGTCCCGTGAAAAGTTTGTTAAGTTGGTGGACTGTAAGCATTCGTTGCGAAACTTGGGAGTGAAACAGTATATCCTGCAACTGAGAATGGATGCACGAGGCGCATCATGTTTTGGTGGAGACCAGCTTTTCAACGAGGTCAACAGTGCGCACAGGTTATATTCAACTCCTCCTTCAGCCATGAATTCTGTTAAAGCAATAAGCTCGAACGATTGTTCTACTTATGAGAATGAAGCTATGTTCTCTTCGCAATTTCTTCCTTCGTCTTTTGACACAACTGCAGAAGTAGGGTTGGCTTACCCCCAGTCGATTACGACGTGCAGGTAGGGAATATTCTTTCCAGTTTGTCTGGTGAACATTATATAGCTTTTAATTTTTCAACCGGGAAAATGTTAAGCACTAATATTTAGCGTTTGAAGCCATATGATCTTCATATTTCTACTTTCCATCCAATTGAAAACATTTAAATTAACTTTAGATCGCTTGGGAAAAATTGTTTCAGGAAATGCAAAGCCGTAACTGTGCGCTGTTCTTTCTCAAATGTCGTTGCGCACTCTCACTTTCACTGCTGCCTTCATTTGCAGATACGACAGGAGATATCAAGCAACTGTTGAACCTAGTTGTGGTCGCCTTCGGCCCGAAGTATGGCAGTCACCGTATTTCTGCAAAAAGCAGAATATTCAGGATTCAAGCGTTCCACAAGAATCCATTGCCTCGTTCCAGCATCACTGGACTCTGCCAGCACATAGCGGGGCCACAGAAGGATCTCATATCGGAGCTTCTGTTTCAATGACAGAGTTCACTGAGTTTCAGACCAGCGTTTTATATTGGAATCAGCATTTACCTGATGACGACACTATAGGAAATATATCCAGGCATCAAGTTGGACCTCCCGAAGATCAGAGTGACAAGTACAATATTTCCACCTTCGAGTGCAGACGAGTGAGAGAACAAGCTGTTGAACAAAGAGAAGGTTTCTATTTGTTCGACCAACAAGCTGAAACTGATAAATCTTTAAAAGTCCATCGACCGTACTTATGCACTCAATGCGGAAAAAGTTTCATACAGAAAGGTACACATCGCGGTAGACGTGCTATTTCCGTAGCATGAAAAGACTGATTAATGGATTGCACTTGTTCCACTAAAATATTAGGTTGTATTTCTGTGAACAATACCTAAGTTTCTAAAAGGAACGCGTTCCTTTTTACGCAAAAGCGATAATCGTTGAATATCAGTTTGTTTATGATGATTATTGTTCCATATTGGTTGGCATGGTGCCGTCAGTTGATTTTGAATGATCTAATAGTTCGAATAGCTGCTATGTGACGTTCCATCTTTCTTGATGACCGGCAACGGTTGATAAGTAAAGGATCTTATCTATGACTTTCGGGATATGAGAACTGAAAGATAGAGAAATGAAATAGAAGTACTTTACTTTATCAACGGCCACCAGTAGTCAAGAAAGTCAGAATATTATAGAAGACCCTTACTAAACGTCTACCCTTCAGCAGTTACTATACAATTAGCAGATGTTTAGAGGACGCTGTTTGTGGGGTCAGTTATGCCGATGAGTCACACAGGTATGCAGTTGCTTATTAAATACTCCGTAGCTGCATGCCTTGACGATGCCCTTTCCTGAAGTCGCTTGCACACACTGTTATGTTGAGGACAGAATTAGTCTCTTCTGAAGGATACAATAAAGCATATGTTTGACTGGGCAAATTGACATCTAGTCATTCTATACTTTATTAAATGCTAGTTATAACTCATTATTTCACCCGAAGCTGCATTGGCTCGTTGAAACTCCGTACAATCCTAAACGGAATTCACGCGTTGATGATTAATCATGGACTTACGATGTCTCGTACGAACGCATGCACTGTATTTCCAGTTCTGTTCCTAACTGACTGATCATTCATTGGTCAGTCATTATTTCGTTTTTCACCTAACCGTAAATCTGCCAGTAGTGTTTCGTATAGAATAAGTAAAATACTAGAAAACATAAGTCTAAATCGCTTTATTAGAAAGTGGTTTAGGTTTTGTCAACTGAAACAATTCCTAAAAGTATAAGTAAGTGCAATCGTAAGCCACACTCAAAATAAATACTAATAAATTGTTTGTATCGTTAGAAATATCCAACGTCTGATGCTTTGTATGTTTATTTGTTACGGTAAAAGTACAAACCGTTTATTGTATACTTACACACAACCCTAAACCCTTGGAGTTTTCAGAGCCTAGCGCGCTCCGTTTTCAACGACCACAAATACTGGCTCTATTGATCGTTCAAAACGGAGTGCGCTAGGCTTTGAAAGCTCTGAGGATTTAGGGTAGTGTGTAAGTATACAAGAAACGGTTTGTACCTTTACCGTAACAAATAAACATATGAAATTTCAAAACGGCCGTTACAAAGTGTTTCATTTTCGATTATAAACGTCTGAAGCTACATAAAAGCAAAACTTTAAATCGCTGCGTTCATTTAGTACCTACATTTTTTAAGTGATTTGTTATCGCTGTGTTTTCAGGAAGTTTGAAAGCGCACGGAAGAACTCATTCAGGTAACACAAGTTCACGATTTCTATGAGCAGTTCTTAAAACGCCAAAAATTTTATGCGTCTCTGCCATTCGCCTGTCAGTTTTAGGCGAGAAACCATTCTCTTGTCCAATATGTCAACGGCTATTTACGGTAAGCGTTCATAGCGTAAAATATGTAAAGCGGTTGTTGAGATCTTAACAGTTACGTGAAATGCAGTAATCTTAAGAATGCAGCGGAACAGACTAGGATTTTTAAAGATAGCTTTCATTTCAGCAAACTAGCTCATTGATGACGCACAAAAGAACTCATACAGGAGAAAAACCTTATCGGTGTACTTATTGTGTGAAAGCGTTTAGCGACAACTCTACTTTGACTAAGCACATGAGAACTCACACTGGCCAAAAGCCTTATCAGTGCACCTTGTGTACAATGAAATGTACGTGAAGCAGCGAACACTCATACGTGTTCTGATCTGATTTATTTGTGAATTTTAGTTACTCAGAGTGGCAACCTAAGTCGACATATGAAAACTCATCAAAACGATATGACTGATGCGCAGATGTTTGTCCATGAAGGCTGTTTGTCCGAAAACCAAAATTCAAAGTGGAAGGTTTAGTATGCTACCATCCTGTTTGTGTTAGAATAGCTTGTTTATGATCACTACTCTTCCCGTTCTAGCATGTCACTGCATTCTATCTCGGTAAACTCTTACAGCTTCAATTATTTTCTTGTAACTTATGCTAGCAGCCTGTATTACTTTCGTTATAGCTGATCCAAATCTAAAAGATTATCTTGAACACTTCGTGGAACTTCCCTGCTATGCTGTACTTAAGACAATACGTTTTTACTTCGTCTAATCACAACCCATCCGCTCACTATGACACATACGTACACACTCTTGTTGTTTTGGCGTCACTCCTGTTGTCCTCAACCATGGGACTGAGGTCAGGCTCCAAAACAGATTTCGGTGTGCGTGACCGTTGTTGTTTTGGGTCAGGGAATAGTAAGTCTCACCATCGAGGTAACGATAAATGCTAGGTGACCTCAAGCTTATCCTAATACACAACACATTAATGGCGTGCGCAAAAGATATCTCGCTTCTGACATGATAACGGTGGAATAAAGATAATTCCTCGCGCAGCGATTAATTACCTTCGGCAGTGCGCCCTTAGAATCGCACATGTTCACGTGCTTCAACTTTCATGAATACTCCAAAACAAGAACTAAGGAGGCGTGAATTTTTAATGCATAAGTTCCAGACTCCTCTCATTTAGCCACAACTGCCGTTCCCAAATGCACAAGTACTTGTCATCAGATATCTGAAGCATCGTTATTTCATGAGAGCCATATGACTGCAATTTCAGAG
Source organism: Trichuris suis (assembly GCA_000797535.1). NCBI lineage: Eukaryota > Metazoa > Nematoda > Enoplea > Trichinellida > Trichuridae > Trichuris > Trichuris suis. The sequence goes on along the minus strand of KN538387.1, from coordinate 38,719 downwards.
ACCAAAACGAAACTGGCCTTCATTACATTTCATAATAATGCAAGGCAGCTTATTCCAGCTGAGTCCATAATAATGGTGTTGTTACTTCATCCTAAAGTGAAGCAAGATATTAATAGCTCGTTACCCAATTCTGCACTGGTCACACTCGACTATTGGATCTTTCCCATTATCTTCCCACCACTTGTCACTAGTCGGCATCCAGGCGCAATCTGGCTTCGCCTGATATCGTTTACCTCTTTTAGTGTTACATTTTATCAAGACTTGAGAAGGAGCGTTCCCAGTATTCATTGCCTAGTCGGCTAAGCCTAAGTCGACTTGGCTGGCAGTGAACATAAAAGATAACACCGTAAAGTATTAATAAATAGTGCTTCAGCTTCGAAGCTAAGGCGACTAGCGGGGAAATACTGGGAAGGCTCCTTCTCAGATTGTGATAAATGATAACAATGTAAACGTTGAACACGGGATTTCTTTTAATGAACTTATAGATTTTCATGAGAAGATTACTGTTGTAAGTGGATGGATCCTAACGGTACGGGCAGCGCCAGTTGAACTGAAGCAACAAGAACTGCTCTGCTATTGTGCTGCGAGACTAGCAGTCACCAACTCGGGCTAATTTTAAACCCACTGTTTAGTAGCAAGAAAATGCCATATTTAGAGAACATCATAAAGCGACACGCGAGCATAATAATACATGCCATTCAGTATGACGAATGAATGAAGATTAATCAGCTATCTTAATCTGACAACTAGGTGATAATAGCTTCATTGTATGGCGTGACCTGAATGCATTCCAAAAGATTAAGATCCCCATATTCCCAAGGATCCGCCATGACGGTATGCGCTCTGAAAGAAAGACATAACAGTAACATTGTGCTCGTTATTCTTTATTGATAAACGGATTGTTCCCGTTGGGCGGTAAAAAGCGAAAAGAACGATAAGCGAATGCAAAAAACCAGAGCTTTCGGAACGCTGTTTCCGTCTTCAGTGGTAGGGCATAGGCAGATGTAGTTGCCTGTTATGGTGTTTTACACCACTGACAAACGGGTCAAGGAGCTAACGTTCAGCACCTGGTGCGGTTGATCAGGTCAGTCCACGCTTCGCTAATCTCGACACACTGTTGTCGCGGTTGATGGTGTCATTGTGGCGGATGTAGAACGCCTCTTTCACTTTTCGTAGGGAAAATTGGTTCTCGCGACAAATGATCGTTGGTCTGAGGTCGAGTGAGCATTCAGAGGAATGTTGAACGACCGCTGAGCTTTTTATCGCGTCTGCCATTGTCTTTGCTGGATTTCTCTGTCTTCGTAGGTTTGTTTCTTCTTTGGGGGTCTGCCACGTCCTTTATGTCGAGTTGTCGTTGTTCCTTCATCTCTCTGTGGGTCGTTCAAGTCAGGTCCTGTTTGTTGTTGTCCATTGAGTTTGATCAAAGCTCGCTTGTAACGATTGAGTGCATCCACATGCTGGTTGAACCTACGTAATAAAGTGTTGCCCGTTTCTCCTATGTAGGAGGCGTTGCAACCACAGGTGATCTTATAAACGACGCCAGGCCTCTCATCTGGGGGTACCTTCATTTTATCGTTACGTAAGAATGTGCATAAAGAACAAGAAGTCTTGAAGTACACTGTGAAGCCTAACGTTTTCCCCAGACGCTTGAAAAGTTCTCCAATGCCAGTGTAATAGGGCAGAACCATCACAGGACCCTGTTCCTTTTGCCGGGCAATCGTTGGGATGTTAGTCATACGCCGTATAACAGATGACACTAGGTTATTAGGGTAACCATTGGAGTAAAGGGTCCTTTTTATGTACCTGAGTTCTCCGTCAAGAAACTCAGCGTCACATATGCTCAACGCTCTGTCAACCATCCCACGGATGATACCAGTGAACACTGATCGTATTGTGTTCGTCTGTTGAAACAGTGCACGTACATGAGGAAATAAATCGAAACAGTCGAACAAGGAGATGATAAAGAAGAAGAAGGAAAACAAGGGAGAAGAGAGAAGGGAAAACAACGAAGAAAGGAGACAGAAGGAAAGAAGAATGAAGAACTGTAGGGTTTGCGAAGCCTGACTGCTAATGGACAAAGCTTTATTGTCCATGAGAGCAGCGGTACAGATAGGCGTGTAGCAAAGTTGGCCAGTGCCAGAGTGTGTCGTGCTCTGAGCGGCGCGCTTATATAACCCTCCTTGACCCGGGGTTGGTCATATGCCGGCACAGGTCGGAGATCGGCGGCCCAGGGAGGTTTGCCCAGGGGCCGGCGCGGGTCTCGGGCGACGTCGCAAATATTGACGTCCTTACGCGGGGAAAACACCCATCGCAAACACGTTGCGCCCGCTGGGGGGTCCTGGAACCGCTGGCACAAGAAAAAAGAAAAGAGAAGAACACAAGAACAGGCTGTATTCAGCTTTTACCTCCAGTATACAAACGGTGCATGTTACTCTAGCCAAGGTTCGTTAAATCAGTCACGTGGCGTCTTTGGGCCTAAAGAAGTGTTTCTCAAAGAGGCGCTACGTCCCTATGGCCCCGTGGAAGGCCAAAGGTTGCGCTGGACTGGAGACAGTTGACCATAGCTAGTTCAGTGCCAGGAAACCAATGGACCCTGCAATAAAGGCACTCACGGTCGAGTCAACTCTTTGGGCTCTCCAACCGACCCTGTGGAATCGACACCGGAACTCCTGCTACCAAACGGCATTTGCAACGTCTGGGCAGCGCTGGAGCGAAAAGGTTTGCGAAACTGTGGCCTGAAGTTTTTCCCTTCACCGGAACGTCGATTTACAATGCTAGTGCTTTTCTAATGCTCAGAAACATTTTAAAGTTTTACTTAAATTCTGTTCACCTACTTCGATTAGACATTGCGCAAACCGAGTTCACGATGTAATTCCGTTTAATGAAGCAGAATTGTGAAAAGGAGAATGAATATCATAGCTTTGGGACCTCCAGATTCCGTTTCAGTGAAAGATGTTGGTTTTAAGTAGAATTTATTTACGGCAGGACCCGTTTTCTAAAAACCGATTTTATGCTCCGGACCTCTCGGTCTATCCTTGACCCGTCCTCAGCGATACACACTAGTGGATATAACAAGTGGCAAGACGAAACTGAATCTGTCAACATTTTAAAGTATGCTTTTTTAAAGTGTGGAATGTGAACATTCCATGGATTTGTTATCTGTCAGCTGCCTTCGAACCATATTTGTCAAGTTCATTGAAAATTCAACACGTTAAATTTCATTCAGTCCATTTCTTGTTCCATTGAGATCCATCCTTTAAGGTAACTTTTGGCCTCTTAAAAGTGTCCGCTTTTGTTCTATTGAAGTTCATTTTGTTCCAATGAAATCCATCATAAGAATTGCGTTTGAAGTGCATGTTTTGTTTCTGTTTAATTTAAGTCCATATTTTTGTTGCATTGAAGTTCATTCTTTTAATCAAAAATGAAAGATGAAAGAATCTTTCATTTTTGAAGTTCATTCTTGTTCAATTGAAATCCATTTTCGTTCCTTTGAAGTCCATGTTTTGTCCCATTGAGATCCATCTAAATGTAACACATGAAAAATTCCGTTGGAGTCAATTTTTGCTCTATGAAAGTCCATTTTTTAAAATTTGAGGTCCGTTTTTCTCTTGAAGTCCATTTATTCCATTGGAGTCTATTTCTGTTGCATTGAAGGCCAACTAAAATTTCATGTTTGTTGAAATTCCACTGAAGTCCTTCACGAAAAATTTTGTCTCCGCGGTCCCACGTACGCGAAAGAAGAATTGAAGAAGCCCTATACGTTCTTCACAATCACGCATACAACCATGACCAACGGGTAGAGGTCACTGGAACTTGTACATACATAATTGATATCACACACACACACGCACACACACAAAACTGATATCACAAAATCTTACTCTGTTTCACACGGAAAAAGAGTTGACAACAGAATAAATGGTTGAATGTACAAATTGGAAGATTTTAATTAGACTCTCCCCAGTAACTTAAGAGAACGAGGAAAATAAGGAAAATAAACTAGAACGCGCTTGGAACATCTCGAAGAATAAAACAATTCCTATAATTCATCATGGCTCTCAATAAATTTCAGCATACATTGAATTTTGATGGACTCCAATGCAAGAAAAAATGGACTTCATTGGACCCAAAAAAATTGGACTTCAGACGCAATTCTTATGCTCAGAAATGGCTTTCAGTGAAATTTCACCACACGAAAATTTTAGCTGGACTTCAATGGAACAAAACATGGACTCCAATGAAATAAATGGACTTCAATACAACAAAAAAGTGGACTCCAATGGAACTTAACATGTGTTACATTTTAGATCTGAATCTGAATGGAACAAAAATGGACTTCAAAGACAATTCTCACGATGGATTTCAATGGAACAAAAGCGAACCTCAATAGAACAAAACAATGGACTTCAATGAAAATTAACGTGTTGAATTTTAGATGGATTTTACAAAATATGGTTCCAAGACAGCTGACAGATAACGAGTCAATGCAATGTTCACATTCCACTTTGGAAAACACACTTCAAAATGTTGACAGATTCAGTTTCATGTTGTCTCTTGTTATATCCATTAGTTTTTACCGCTGAGGATGGGTCAAGCTTGGGTCCCAAAGCTCCGGAGAACAAAAACAGTTTTTGGAAAGACAGGTCCTGCCATAAATAAACTCTACCAAGAAAATTTAGCAAAGTGGTCGTAAATTAATGGAAATACAAACAGGAACAAAGCAGGACACACTTATATGTGCACACGGGTCCCAGTGGCCTATCCATCAAAGGAGGGGATTCCGTACCGTACTACCGGTCCGGAGGTCCGAATCCCAGCTGCACCCCCAGTGGTGTCACTCTGTGCTAGTGGAATAACCCAGTCGCATCATACCAACGTATGGCTGGTTCATCACCGACGCCACATGTGTGAGATAAAGGCGGAAAGAGGAAAACGCGCAAAAGCAGTTGCTACAGGCACGAAGCTTTACTGACGGTGCCTCAGTGGACGATTCCACTGATCCCACAGAGAAAAGCACCATGTGCACTTAAGCATTCACATGGACGTTTTATTATAAGTGGCTTCCGGAGGCACAGACCATTTCTTTATGTGAATCGTGAACTGCTGGAAAGGAACTTCACTATCACGAAACGAGTACAATATTTTTTGTTCTTCCGACCTAAGGTCTTTTAGGAGGTGAATTAGAAGAGTACAGTCCATTGAATCGTAGTTTCCGTGAAGCAAACAGTGTACAGTCCGGGCCTGGCTATTAGTCGACAGCTCAATCTCCGTTCATGGCCCTCCTTGCTGAATCCGAGTCAGCGTTTCGGGAAAGACGCTGTGGAGCCGAAAGATTGACAAACAGGTCCGTTTCGGCAAGAACGGTAAAGACTACAGATCAGAGACGCTTACGTCTTCTTCTATAGCTACCTGTCGAGATGAGGAAGGCCGAGGTTCACTGTCTTCTGCTGATAATGTGAAAGGCTTGAAAGTGATTTTATGCCTAGTTGTTTAGCACCACTCGCTTTTACATTGTCCCTTTCCTCGTGGGCATTGCGCTTGAAACAGCCTCAAAGCTGGCCCTAAACCTACATGTCCCATCAAGGTTAAAATCATGTTTTACTGTAATCATTGAAGCATTGCCGATCATAGCGAAGATCTCACACGGATCCTTCACGTTCAGTTCATCGAAGACTTCTCTTTGGGGCAATCACTTCTCGCATATTTTGTTCCTACCCTTTCTTCTTCGATTCTATCAGCTCTTCTATTGCCGGTTCGTGATCACGGGACGGCAGGTCCCTTCGATATCATATTCCACAAACGTGGCCTCCTTTGTCAAAGTTACTATTGTCGCGTGCATTGGTGACGATCAAAGCCACGAAAATTATTCACTGCTTGGAGATGCACTGTATTCCAGACAGAATTTTTCATTGACACTTAATCTATCAAGAGCATCTTCAAGGCAGATGATTGCGAATTTTATATTGTATTCTTACTGTAGTAGGTTATGCTTCAGACTTCCCATCTCTGTGTTAGTGGCGCTTACAATAAATCATACCAGATTCGACACGTACTTATAGTAAGTAAGTTTTTATTGTGGCAACTAAGCTTTGGTTCACACTGTTATAGCAGTGATGTCATATTCAGCAGTAAAAAGACATCATGAATGTTTACCAGGTGAACGAGCAGGACGACTGTTGACATTTTCAAGCCGCCTATTATCAGTGTTAACCTTTTCATAGTATTTCTCAACAGAAGCATTAACGGCCACCGACTGTATATTAAGAAAAATCACTCAGGTACAATGCAACTGCTTGAACATGAAAAAACGAACAGGGAGTGGATTCTTGTCATTGCATTTAAATTTCTCTGATTTTCGGAGTGCTACAGTACTAGTGGCCTAAAGACAGCACCGCAACTTTGCATTAATAATGAATATTGGAGTGAAGCTGTATTTAGATGCCTTGTACTCCTGAGCGCGCTTTTCTTCTATCGAAATAATTTACAAGCTTTTATTTATGGCAAATCCAGCTTACGAAACGAAACTCTTACTGATACCAGAGCTTTCAGGTTTCGGCCTCTGCCCGTTGTCAGCGGTCAAGTTTTTTCAAGAACTGAAGTTGAAATTGTATTCAGAAGCTGTCGGCATTAGAAATTGTATTCTGTGGATCTGAAGAAACAGATCATTCCTCTCCAAAGCTTTGTTCACTATCGTTCTGTGTACATTGTCATCTCACTACAAGGTAACCTTGAAAGATTTCGAAGCAGTGCACTGATTACAATCACTACGGCCGCATCCTGAGAAAAGTAGGCGGAATGAAAGCGTTGAATAATGGCAATTTCGTAACGATCTTCTGTAACATTCTGTCCTGCTTGGCGATTGCTGGACTTCAAAGCAACGATAACAGACGATAGCGGCAGACGGTAACAGACGATAACGACAGGAGAAAATCGATCCTGAAAGCTCTGTTAATAAATGTTGAACGCACAAGAAACGCGCTGCTTCCATGAGAAGGGATCAAAATTGCTGCCATGAGGAAGCATCCGTTAGAATACAGCTTGCTAACTTAGCATCCATGTGGTAAGCTGGAAGTGTGAGATCTGGTTCTTCACCAAAGTTTCAGCTCTGCTTACCTCCTTATATGTGATTTTATGGGAAATATGTTTTCCGTATACTAAAAAATGAAATGCACTTTACAGTAGCTGTGCAGAATTTAAGAATGTATACTTGTAGCTTAAGTGCGTGTTCGTAATACCTATTAATATATTGGCCTACTGAGGCAGATTAATCACATATGTAGGAAAGGCAGGACGGCGAAACGCAAACGAGCTGCTCAAAGTATCTAAGAAAACATAGCGACTATATTCACAAAGTTATAATTATGCGTGACAGTAGTCCGTTAAGGACTTTTGTACACTCATTCAGAAGGTTGTTCACAATGCCAGTCTTGATAAAAAACATGAGGTCTCCCTAATTCATGACAACCAGAGGAAAGGAAACAGGCCAACTATGCTAGACCATAAAATTAGAGCTGCCACTTGATGATCGATCTGGAATAGTTCCTCCATTGTCTCCTTTCAAGACGGGCTCAAAGCCTACAGAACGCTCGTAGTAGGGGTCAAGTTTCTATTCAATACGTTCATTGGGGTCTTACTGCTGATAAATATGACGGGATGGTGGCAAAGCAGCGTCAGCGTTTATATCAAGCTGTGAAAAGCTACTCGACCCTGGCTAACCTGGGTTCGAGTGACCCTAACTACTCAGTTTCTGATTGTTGCCGCTAAGAAGTCGCCGACTACATCACGACCTGTAAAGACACTGCATCTTTCGCTCCATCTCAGATGACAAGATAAACTGACACTTTCCAAAAATTCATACCGAAATTTTAATCACATACTGCAGCTAATCATTTTCAAACAGCCAGCAGACCTCTTTGAAATGCACTTTCATGAACCGCTTACCTTCTCATAAAGGCCCCACTTAAGTTTCATGTACCACTTTAGCAATCAGCAGTTAGAATTTAACTCTCACAAACGCAAGAGAAGGTTTTCTCTAATAACCGTTAGGAGATTGCATTTTGCCTTTGCTGTACTATAGCGCGGCTCACGTCCTTTAAAAAACGTTTCTATTTAAGAAACATGATTAGCACGGTCTTTTAGTGCGTCAAGACGATTTGCATAAAACGAAGTTAACAGCAAAGTTCTTTGAGCCATCCATTCAGCAAGACTCAAATTTCTGTTAATTCTTGCAACGTAAACCTTCGCTTAACATAGTATGAGTTTTCACTAAGGAACTTTGTCTTATAGTTTATCCTACTGAACTTATGACTCTAATAGATTTGATTCAGCATTAAAACTGTGCCAGTTTATGATGGGTGAAACAATTCAAACACACCACTGCTTATGTCCGGTTAAAAACTCTGACTTCATATAAACTAAATTTGTATATTACGTGTTGTATTGTGCCTATCATACAGTAATAAAAAAATCTGTAGCGGGTTACATATTTAACACCGGAAACATTTTAAGTGGAAGAACACCGAAGATATTACTAATATAAAATGATACCTCTAACGTTATTCAATTATTTGTTAAGCTTAACCTGTTTTGTCGTGCATTATGGTGACTTTCCCGTTATGGGAAAAACATTTATTTAGAGAAAATACTCAGAGCTTACGTATCACGCCTCATTAATGGTCAGCGAAAATCAGGCTTCTGAGTAACAGGTTTTGTTTTATCAGGAGGCAAGAATAGCTATACTCCCTGTCGGTAGCTACAAGTGCAAGAATTTCTGCGCAACTCTTTGGAGACTCAGAACTGCCTGTTCAATTCGTATAGGCTACTAGGCCGCTGCAAGTATGATTGCAGTACTTCTCGCAAAGCATTAATATTTAGCGCAGTGGCAGTATTCAGGATATATGAATAAACAGAAACATGAAACTCGAATCATAGTACCCAGCATATGCACTCCCCGTCGGATCACTGCCTTGTCGCGGCGAAGGGGCTTATGAAACTCAATGAAGCCATGATCTATGCCGCGCAGTGTTACCCATGATGAGCACGTCAATAACGGAGAGTTCTGGCAAAGCGTGATCGACTGGAGAAGGAAATGATAACCCATTGCAGTATTCCTGGCAAGAAAAACCCCACGGACGGCCTTAAAGTGATAACAAGTATGTTCAAGGAGATCAAAAAGAGTCGGACACAACTGAGCGACTAAGGAACAACCTAGGCGCTAGAACAATCAGAATACGAACAAAATTACTATAAGTTGTGAATATGAACTATGGTACAACTAATTAGAATTAAGGTTATTATTGCCTTTACTCAATTTTAAAAAAATTCATTACGCAATCTAAACTGCCCGGCGTGTTTCCAACTATTCATCGTCTGAGGACAAATGATCCTCTGTTCGTTGATGAAGGGTAAGCGGCCATGCTAGGATCACTGCGGGACATTGCGTGGATTGTCTTCAATTCACAACATAGCGTTTGTCCTTTTCGCTTAGACGGACTTAATAAGAAAAGGCCAAATACTTTTATCAAAAACTTTTTTGGACCATTCCTTATGTAACTTTTCCATGTTCACTTTTCATCCAAGCTGTATCAATTACTGCTGGCTTGGGTCTAGTATAAGATGTCTTGTAACAGGTGTGTAAAACTGTTTAGATCAGGTGCTGCTTGGTGTAACTGTTTGAAGATGTTTGGTCTAGGATACATTTCCAAACGAAAATACAGTAACTTGCTGAATGACACTGTTATTTTACCATAAGGAGGCTGCAATTTACCTCACTGTTGACAATCCCTGTTTCAGGCAAAAGAATGTAGGTTACTCACGTTAATTTGTCATTCCCGTTGACACGAACCCGACACCGTAATGTTCTGATGAGTTCACGGCTGTGAAAGCTGACAACAATAGTTTTGAAAAGTACTCTTGGTTTTGTGCAGTCATTGAAAACATAGCGTCTTATAACGGGTGCACAGGGTTTTATTTTTTTTCTTTCAGAAATAACCGCCAGTATAATTCCGGATCTTTTGTTAACGCAGCTTTCAGGACCAGCCTTATTCCGTCCGGAGCATAGGCGCTATAGACGGGACAAGGTCCTGAAATCTCCGTTAATAAAATTTGAAGAATTCCATAAGCACTGGCTTCGTAAGCAAAAAAACGAAAATCATATTCACCCAGCCTACAATCTACACAGAGCACTGCTTGTGGCGGAAACTACGAGAAGCATTAGAAGATGCTTTGAAGAGATTTCATTTAGCTTTTCAATTCGATGAGCACTGGTCGTTTTCTAAGCAGGTTATTTCTGAGAAGCCATATTTAAGAGGAACAGAGCAACGTGCAATTCATCAGATAAATCCTGTACCGTTTACTTATCCATCAGGTCTTGATACTGACCTACCCATGAATTTAATTGATATGAGAACATGGTGGAAAATTATTTTCCTGGAATTGGAATGAAAGAGAGAAACCGCCTGTTTAACTTAACTTCGAAGAGCGTTCTTTAAAACTTAGATCCTTTGCAATGTGCTCAATGCGTTTAACTAAACGACAAAGGCACGCTGTCGGAAGGACCTGTAGATACTAATGAGAACAAGAAGACAGTCTTTGGAATCTTTCTTATCCGGTTATCTGCCTATGAGAGGCAATTTTTGGTCTGAACAAACTGTAATACATCTGTTCACAGAAGCTAGTCCTTTTTATTACAAATCGAAAATGTCCGTTATGTTTTCCGATAAAGGGCACTGTTGATTCATTATAGGTTCCTTCTGCTGATCAGAAAATGCATGTCCTGTACAGGATGCCTGCGCATGTTGTTGAAGAGTAAAGAAAAGCCGTCTAGAAATGAAAGTAAAGACAATCAAGCATGTACGTGGATTCAATAGTTCACGATGTTTTTAATTTACTTTTTGACTTCAGGAGCCCAAAAATACACCAGGTTGGGCTACGCTATTTTATCCAACCTCGTCCACATTCTAGGCCCTTAGGGATGTCACAGACAATCATGAATGCGGAGATAGGTGTCGACTTTTCGTAAGCTTTGTGTCTTCAGCATCGTTCTGTTTCGATAACCGAAAACGGGGCTCTACCAATGGACTGTTGTCAGCTGCTCTTTACTGCAATGAATTGTTTAATCGTTTAGGGGCAAATCTGCAAGCAGCTGCGACGCGCAACATTGTGCCTTGTTCATGGTGTGACACTTTGTTCAGGACACCTGCACCTTTCAGTGGTCAACCGCAAAGGAAGTGTCAGCATGAGTACAAGTCCTGCAGAGTGCCGGCGATCAACAGCTTCACTTTATACTTTAAAATGAAACACACGGTATCGCACGAAATAAGCTTAGTAGGCTATGTAGTCATCTCCATCTGCGATCGCTCGTATGCGTTGCTTTACTCATGACAAATACAAGGATTCATATTCAGGACGGCCAGTCAGCGTTAACATTGTTTATGGCAGCTGTCTTCTTCAGAAATGTACCCTGAATAGGTTGCGATTAGAAAAACGTTCCTGCTGCTCAGACTATGAGCGAGTAGTTGACTTAAAGCAGCGATATGAACAGAGATTGAAAGAACTATCCATCGGCCCCTTTTCCTCTGTCAAAGGATGGCCGAATTCGCCCATTGCAAGGACTGATCGGTTGATCAGCATGTGCAGCTCAAGGCATTTTACAAAATAGTTGTCGACGATGAATTGCCCGCCCAGCAAAACTGAAAGGCGCAGCAATTCAGCATGATGATTTTGCTGACATTTAGGAAGGAGCGTCCTTGGACAATCGTCGTTATGCTTGTGCGTCTGTTCATGCGTCAAACGATACTGAGCTTAAAGAAGCGGCAGATGAAATTCTTCGTTCTTTTTAATTTGAAATCTCAATGCCTGCGTTGCTGCACATTACCTGGCCTTAACGCGAACCTCTCATGACACAGTACTAAGGACAGCCGGCCGACTCATCGGCAAATAAGATGAGCCTCATCTACGCCGGATTAAACAGACAACAAAGCAACAGAGGGAAAATGTACAGTCTGATCAAACAGAGTTGTCGACGTCCAAGGTTTGTCTTTACTGGCGGATCGGTCATCCAGCCGTACCAATGACCTCTTGCAGGACTGACTGCAAGCAGGTGGAAGCCTCAGAAGGTTGTTCAGTGCAGAAAAACCGCGTAGATACAGGAGCAGGCCGATTAGGCATCAATTAGGCAAACAGAGGCACTTTGACGAGGCGACGAGTGTATTTGGTCAAGCTCTGGTTTCACTGATGAACGCAAAAGGATGCATCCAAACCTTTCCTTTTTAGTTGATAGGCATTTTTTCTGCTCCCTATCAAACAGCTAATCGTTCATGGCTTAGCAAAGCATGGATATATCTCTAGGCAAGCAAATGCTTATGTGAACCGATGAATTACGGCCCCAAACTGCAGGTGTTTTAACTGCACTAGTAACAGTAAGGCTTTGATGAAGAAAGGAAAAACTTAGACCTTGAAAATGGTTCTCACCGGTCGCCGGGGACCAGAGCATTTAAATGTGGACAAGAGCATAGTGCTTGTAACTAATTATGGCATTTTTCAAAAGTCTGACATACACCCGTCGCGCCAAACGGAGAAACAGTTCGAAGCGCCCCTAATTATGTCCTCTCCTTCATCTTCTTCATCATCTCTTAGACTGCTTGGCGGCCTGTTGGGCCTCAGCTCACCGAGACGCCATGAAAATTAGTCAGTCAGCGACGTTCCAGTTCACTTGGCGCTTGTCGCCCTCCGCTGGTAGCCCTTACAGCCAATCATCATTCAGTGGTAGTGCTCAGTCAAGTCGGTCCAATCGGCTCACGACGAGAAAACGCTAGTTCGCGTCGCCCAGCAGATAGTGCAACTTTCCCAAATCGGCGGGACAGATTCCATCGCTTGTTCACTCTCTTCGCAGAAGATGTGTACGTCATATTCTCCAGCATCGCAATCGCTGATGGACAGAACGATGGAAGACGCTATGGACGTTGTATCACTTTCCTCTGAACGTTCCGACATTGTCTCATCAACGTCCGGCAGTATTCGCAAGCATCCGGTACTTGTGGCTCGTCGAAACGCTCGCGAGCGCAATCGCGTTCGTCAGGTGAATATGGGTTTTGTTACTTTGCGTGACCACATACCCCATCATGGCAAGAGCAAAAAGTTGAGCAAAGTGGAGACGCTACGAGCTGCCGCCAGCTATATACGCTACCTTGAGCAACTGCTGTCTGCAGGCGACGCTGGTCAGCTCCAAATGTCAAATTACATGAACTTGAATGAGTCGGCGAGCTACCCTTTGACGTCCCATCAGCCATTTTATCAGCAACAGAACGGGCAGTGTCCAGGAGTTGGATTTCATTTTGGGCCTAATCATCAGCAAAGGCAGCAGCACCAGGTTGGAATGGCCAGTGAACCAGGTGGATACCCATGCAGAATAAAGAGCGAGTTCGAAAGTGGGCTGGGTGAAATTACGATTGGCTCTGATGTTTATCAGCTTTCTGTGCAACAACAGCAGATGAGCGTTCTTCAGTCTTACTGCTTGAAAAGGGAATTGTCTTCTTGCAGCGCTGGCGGCGGACGGCTAGAAACTTCGTCGGACGGTTCCACTGCCTCTCCACACGGTGGTTTCATCACGGAACTTGGTTTTGAGGCAGTAGGCAGTCCAGCTGATATGCCGCAATATTCGAACGTATTGCCAAGCTACTAAGCAATGCTTTTTCGCGACCTCCTCAGCATAGCGCTGCTTGTCCTACGGCGTAAATGCATGGTGGATTAATGGTGGAATATGATCCCGCTTGACGCGCAGTTACTGCCTCCGCCTTACCGTTGCAGCATCAGTGCAATGTTGCCTAAGAAAGACGTGCAAAAATATGTTTTCTTTATTTCAATTTTATGCTGCCCTTTATTTCGCTTGTTGCATGTAAGATCTAAGTTTGCGTTATTAAAAAGTGACGAGACTTGTGCCCAATAGCGCTGCGGCGGCGCAGCCATGGGGTGTCGTTGATTCCCGCAGCTACGTCGACCCTGATGAATGATTGAGGTGTCGTCCCGCGGTTCAGCGAAATGAAGCTTAACGTTGACTCCCTGTAGTCTATTGCGCCAAAGGGTGCAATGACCGGAGACCGGAAGAGTGAAGCGAGCATTTGCAGACGCTTGAGAAAAATGGCTGCCCGCGGGGCACCGACACTACCTTGTCTGATCGTTCTGACTTGCAATTGCGTCACGACGGACAAAGCGGCTTAGCCAAGTGGGGAACTCCAATCCCGCACAATAGTCATGTCTGGCGCAACGAGGGATCATTTTGCATGGCTAGTATTGAAATTACTCCGTTCCGTTCTGCCTCCACAGCCTGGCGAAGGGCAAGCGGATTGCTGCGCCTGCACCCTGCCAACTTTCTCTAAGACGACCAACAGCCTACCATTTCCGGTGCGTGGTAATGATGGACGCACCAAAAATGGGCAAGCTTAATTACGACTGGTCGGCACGTACCTTTTGTTCGACCTCTGCCGGAAGAGGCGGACAACCAATACTGGCGATATACCATCAATTACCCGACGCGTAACCATATGCGCATGGGGCTAACTGACCAGCGGCAAAGCGCGGCTTTTCAAATGCGCGCTTAAATTTCGCGCTTCATTGGTCGCGTCGGTCAAACTGTAGCAGAGGTCCGCTTGAGATCGCAAAGCAACGTCAAGGTCGATCCCTGAAGGGCATAACGAGCTTAAGGCAGTCTGTGGGAAAATATGTGCATCACAGGCTGCACCGAAGAGTGAAAGAAAAAACCATCTATCGAACTGGAACACAATATCACAGTTGCAGATTTATTCTTAAAATGATCTCGCGCAATGTTCCATCAGTTACCAGCAGCAGGATAGCAAGAAATTAGCCAGCCGGAAAGCTTATCTTTCAAAAAATTCTGATTTGTGTCATTCCCCAAAGGAAGCTAAAGTGGAAAATTTAATTTTGCAAATAGTGTCGGCATGTTTCATTATCCACTCTATTAGGTGCTATAAACTTCACTGAATAAAACATTTTTCGACAGGCTGTTGAATGTTTATGCACCTCATGTCATCGGAAAGTACTGAAGCAAGAATGTTAACCGCCAAAGACAAAATTCATGATTTCAAGAAGATAGGCATGGAGTGCTATGTTGGCGAACCTTAGGCGGAGCTTCCTAAATTCTTCGCTAAAGAGAGTTTCAAATGGAGCTACTTTTGGCCAGTTTCTCGTCATGGAACTTTAAGATCAGCGTTGGCTCATCGAACACTTAGCATCTGGAACTTTCCTTCTTCAGAGCATAGAGTGAGTGAAGTTTTCACCGAACCACCGTTTCTTGGCCACATAAATAGCTTTTTTCTGCTCATCGACTTCAGTCTCTCAGTTAAACTTACTAAAGAATTTGCTGTTTACGGAAAGCTAAGAAAAACGTCGCTGCCATCTTCAAATCATCACAAATGTTTTTGCGGAGAATAACCCTTTGTTCTTGCATTGCTGCTTTCTCTTCCGCATCGAAAGAATATCTGTTGAGAAAAATGGCGACCTTAGCAGGTCAACGAGGGCATCAACGGGAATGGATTCGGTCTGTCGTGCCCTCACCTGCGACCATCACGTGATCGAACCATTTCCGCACACTGCAAGGGGGATTAAAAATTGAAGACGGTCGGGAAATGTCGGCCGTACTGCCCAACTGGTCTGGCGCCGAAAGAATAGGGGTCACAGACGGTCGGAACCGCCGAGCGTAAGCCAATCAGTGCTATTGCGTCCAACGGATGAATGGACAGCCTACGGATTGGACTACCCGGCGTGATCATTTGTCAAACGTCAGCTGAGGTGCCAACAGTTACGGTTGTCAGCCAAAAAACTAGATGGAAATAGATGTCATCGAATGCACAGAAAAAATTTTTGACAAAGCGTTAATGTCAGCTGAGGAGAATGAGCCCGCTCCCTGCTGTACAATGGCCAAAGGGGTACCGATGGGGAACACCTGGATCTGCTCAGGATGGTAAGGTAAAAGTAAGCGCCGCCTGGTCGAACAATGGCAGGTTCTTTTCATTCCTTTGACTAAGCGTTCAGTCGCTTAGAAGAAAGGCCAAGAAGTTGTCAGCTAGTGATCAGTCAGGATACTACTGAACCAAACGAGCTATTCTCCATGTCTATAGCGGTCTGACTAACAAGTCAGCGTGTTGGATGACAAGTTCATGTCGCCTTTGATGTCTGAAAGATGGATAGGATGCTTTCCGGTGTAATGACAACAGCGCTGTTTATGCACGCTTTAAGTTTCATTTCTTCTTCTGAACCGTCCATATGCAATCCAAGCTTACGTGGGCAGTGCGTTCCCTTTGCGCTCCTGCACTCTTGAAAAGAGCGCACGGCCTACATCGTTCATTAGCTGAAGCAAACTGGCCTGATCTTGTCCATTCCGTTTGGTCATCGCCAAACATGGCCAGACTAATAATAATGGCAGTGAAACAAGACCACTGGCGCAACCTTCGATTGTAGACAAGCTCCATGCGCCGTGCAAAGCTCTTATGCTCAACTTAAGCCCCATTGATATACCTCTATAATGAGATTCTCTTGTGCAACGGCTCGCTCTGATGTGGACGGTGAGCCGGGTTGTTCATCATATAATGTCGAGGTCAAGGCACTCAAGCCGCGCCAATATCCTTACGCGCCAGGCAAAGAATAATCTGCTGGATAAGACTCAACGGACGCGTCAAAGGAGTGCAACAATATAATAAGTTGTTTCATTCTCTTGTTATGCGAAGGGGCGTTGGCATCAGTTTACAAGTAACAACGGTAACGCGCACTCTTTTAGTGATTTCGTCCCAAAAAGGCTAAGTAATAACAGGGTGCTGCTTGACCATGATGCTTCTTTGGGTATAGGTCGCGTGGCACCGGTCAAAGGAAATTCAGCTTTGCCTTCTGACATGATGGAGGCGTAGAATCTACCAAAGGACAAGCGGATTATGAGCAGATGAACCTTTGCCTTCGTCTTTTGAGCCACCTTAGAGCGAATGAAGCGAACTGTATTTTTTCCTTCATTGATCCGGTTCCTTCAGTGATGCGAAAAAGGCGGTACGAATCCATCGTAACTCAATGAAGCAGAACGCCTTTGAAAGGCAGGTGATTTTCAGTCACATAACTTATCACTCGAAACTTCGAATATGCAAAGTTTACTGCAGCACTTTGGTGGGAACTTCTTCTATATCATGCTTGCCCAGGATTACACCGACGCTTTATTTCTGCATAGCTTTTTCAGCAGCACTTGCGAACATTGCATCACTGGACAAGGTAAGTTAGATGACAAGGTGTAATCCGGCCATCCTGTACTGTTATCACATTTTAAATGTATCAGCAACTGCTAGGGCACGGTTACGAAAACCGACCCACCCTGGCTGAGCTATATTACTTGAAAAGGTTTTTTTCATGTGGATAACTTGTAAATGTTGTGTGGTTTTCTCTTTGCGGAAATGCCGGATTCGTTATGAAACATGAACTACAGCCATGAAAATGCAATTCTTTAAGGTATTATACTACAACAGGCAAAATTTCCAGCTTACATTTCTCTGTTCATCACATAGTTTTTGTCACGCATTTCCAAAAAGCAAATTGGACTCCAGAAGTATATACAAAGTACTGTTTCGAATCCATACGTACTCTAAACAAATGTCGTTAGCGCCCAATAACTGCTCTGGTTCTTTCTTTGCTTGCTTTTCCCCGTTTTGTTTCCTGTCTATTTTTCGACAACAAACCACTCAATCATCCTCTGGTTGGGGATTTATTTACGCGACTACGTATCCGTTTAACAGCACCAGCGAGAATGCAAGCCGTTTCGAATCGCGAAGTCCTTCTAACCTGTTACAGAAGTCCTATCTTCAACAAAATCTGGAATTGTTGCGGTGTCCTACTTTTCGGGAATAAGCACTTCCTAAGAAAACAAAGGCTATGTTGGTGGCTTTATGAAAAAGCGTTAACTTTGAGGGAATTTTCATTTTCATCCTTATTCGATAGTTGCATGCCTCTTCTGCGTAGTCAGTTGATAGCAAATGCACAGCGATGGCGGTGAAATTATTAACAGAAAGCAGAGAACAGAAGTTGGTAATGCTAGAAGAGAACCTGAAAAATTCATTGCTTCTTAGCCCTCACAGCCTACAGCGAAATAAAGGCAACCGTACAACAGGAAAAGATCGTAGCTGTGAAGCAGTATGGGCAATAATCACAGCGACCATGAATCAGCGGCGAAGACAGGTTGTCGTCTATAGCCTGTGAGCGTAAATCATTCTGGCCGTACGTCTTTCATTAGTCAGGTTCTGTCGTCCGGCCCTAAAGCCGTTTCAGATAAATTAACGGCCATATAAGCGCGTACTGTTCATCCGCGAGCCCTGGTCAGCGGCATGCCCTTCCATAATCGCACGTTGTAAACCAACCATAAGTTACAGCTGGCCCTTATTCAATAATCACCGTCCACTGACACAATCTGCACAAGGCTGCAAGATATCGCCGTAATCATTGCGAGCGGCAAAGAAAATTATGCTTCTTTTGTATTGGAAACAGTTGCTGCTGTTGTTGACGGCTTTGCGATTATACAGGAGAAAAAGCGACTGACTACCGACCGATCATTGTTCGTACGTTTTCCGCTTGGCTACTCCTATCAATGTTCAAGTTTCCCAAACGTCCTTAACCTTGAGCAATGACATTTTTGTCACAGGATTTGTACGAAAGCGTAGTGACCAATGAGTTCTTTGAATGGCTGCAACACATCATGACTATAACAGCTTGAGACTAGCTTACTTTTGTTTTAAGAAGTCTCAGAGAGCAAGTAGTGGGAACCCCATGTGTGGCATATTCTATAGCAAGCAGGAACTAATCAGTGGACCTTGCCACCGCGGTAAGCTCGTTATGACGTCAGTCGAGTCAAACATTCTCAGTTGACTAAATAAAATAGTCTATGACATGCATTGATAGTTTAAGTCAAGTTGCAAACGAAAAATTATTCGTGGGTCATTATATGTAAAAAATACGACATGTCCGCATGATGAGATTTCCGTAATTACTCTTCTATTATTGCTAGCGAGAAGCTCTGCGTAATGCTGCTCAAATGGGAGTTCAATAGGATTAACTTTGAAAATTCATCTTTTTGTAACAGGTGCTTAAATCTTCATAGTTATTACTGTACTCGGTAAGGAACATTTATTCAAAACTATGGAGCTTTCAGGACTCGTTCTGCCCCTTCTTCAGCGTCAGTAGCGAAAAGTCAGTGTCTGGCAAAGTGGGTTAGAGAAAATCATGTGCTTAAGAAAATATTGACCAGAGTTAATGGAAAAAGGGTGAAATTACGAAAACAGGTATTTTATAGTTTCTACTTCACATAATTCAGCTAATGGCTAAACGAATCACGTAACCCTTGCTCACGATCTGGTGTTGTTGCCTGAAATGCCGTAAACCTATCCCACAGAGCGAAATGCAATTACTAGTTGTTTATGCTTATAACTGATCTTCAGTTCACGGCTTTGTCCCGTTTTGTGTATCTTCAAATAAACTTCAAAATGCCCTACCAGCGAATGGATGAGCAGATTGTTAGAGAGAAACACAGAACAATGTATACCGTACGTTTCAGAATTGTTCTTGTTTCTTTGTCATCGGCGTAAGGAAGAGGTTGTTCATGCTTAACTTAATGAGCAGTGCAGTGTATGATTTATGGGACTAGCACAAACCTTCATGATCTCTGCTTCACTGTCACGGCTGTTAGTGCGGTTGGGTTGAACGTAATGTACCGTTTTTATATTTTTCAGGTGAAACCGCCTTAATAATATCATATGGTACAGGATATCTAAACACTGTGCTGCATATTCAGCAGTCAGGGTTGCTTTCATGGCTTCATCCATTATGGCAACTAACGGTCTTGGTCTGCTTTATTCACGCCAATTGCCTTTACTTTGGCTTTAATATGCCTAGTTAGGTGCACCGCGTGTTCCTGGAACTGTCTGTTAAAGTATCCCCGTCTCTCCAACGTCAGAGGCATAACAGTCACGTTTAACCACATAAGCTTTCGCAGGGCAGGTCTGTCAGAACTCTGTGTTCGTTGTCCTCGACCACTGATCTTAGGATGCCTGGTTTGACGAACATTCTGAAATTCAATGCTCTCTCTGTCTTTTGATATTCTCTCACAGAGCTGTATTACAGATGGATAAGTTTAATTTCTGTCGAATTCGCCATTCTGAGAGTTTTTATATGGTCTCCTGTGTACAGCTGCGTTAATGAGACTTGCTGGGTAACTAACTGCCTTCTCTGAACATCTTTTTTATATCTCAGTTCAAAGTCAAAGACTTCCAGGTCGCAGATTCCAGCTGCGCACTCAACCGTGTCATATACGATTGGTCGCATTACAGACGGCATGTAATGAGACGACAAAGGGGATGAACTGTCTGAATGCGTTAGTTTTCCCTATACGGTTTTCGTGAGACCATTCCAGCGAATTTCAGGTATAAAACAAAGTTGCTATCCATGACGACTGTGCCGCTGTATCCTGCTTCTTCAGATCATGTGGAAGTCTGATAACTGAGGAGATGGAAAAAGAAAATTTCTCGCCTTCTTTCTTCCCTGCCACGAAGCCTTGGGAAATATTTTACTTACACCTTCGCGAAAGGCTCGACGGAACCCAGACTTTTCCCTCATTGCTACATAGGCTTGGGGAAAACATCAATGAACTAGGAAAGACGCTGGAATTCAGAAAGTCCTTCAAAAGATATCTCATTTAACCTAGGATAAATTATTAGGAATGGAAGGCTCACAGGGTCTGACTGGTCAGTGCTCTGAGATCGCCTATGAAGCGAAATATGACTGCCTGGTTCACCATCTCAGAGAAACTGGGAATCCATTTTTTCGTACGGAAACTACCCGTTTCACTGCACAGGCTGTAGGTATAATTAAGCTGCTCAGCCAGAGGATGGAAACAGAAAAGACAGCAAAGTAGGTACTTAACGCTTACTTAACAGAGACTAGCTCACGCTGAAAAAACGTTCAGGTATGATGAAATGCTGAAGGCATAAAATCTGCAAAACCTTCAGTCTTCATAGATATTAGCCTGTTAAGGAAACATTGCGCTTTAAGATACAGAAAGAAGGTTACTTTTTTAAGCGGATAATCAAATGAAGCAGAACGTACATGAGCGCCAACTAAGAATGATGGAAAAAGCACACTGCATCCTCATGCGTATTCAAGAACAAAACGGAAGTAGTACGCCTGCGACATTCACCGCAGTCAGAAATTGGACAGAAGGATTCATAGAAGCTCTCTAATTCCTACAGTGCAAGTGAAAGAGTCAGTGAGCATGCAAGATCGGATCAATAATTCATTAGCTCTGAAGTTGATCATCAAACGGGATAACCATAGTTCTGAACTCGAATATTGGATGTCTTGTAACGGGATGGTTGTTCATGTTTTTCTTGATCTCACACGGCTTTTTCCCGTTCTATTTTTGTGCAAATTACCTGTAACTAAACTAAACAACCGCTCAACCAGTCAATGGACGAGTGGTTTATTAAGTAAGCAACGGTAAGTTGTACTAACGTGTATTCGAAGCTTTCGGAACTGCTCTTGTTCCGTCGTCAGCGAGTTTGGGGACGGAACAAGAGCAGTTGCTCCCCAAACTCGCTGACGACGGAACAAGAGCAGTTCCGAAAGCTTCGAATACACGTTAGTACAACTTACCGTTGCTTACTTAATAAACCACTCGTCCATTGACTGGTTGAGCGGTTGTTTAGTTTAGTTACAGGTAATTTGCACAAAAATAGAACGGGAAAAAGCCGTGTGAGATCAAGAAAAACAGTTCTGAACTCGGATTTAATATGGAATAAAAGAATTGCTAATGTAGCAGAAGACGACCTGCAGGAACAGGCGGAGACTGTAAGCAGCAGTAGTGTGTGTGTAGACGAGGGAGAGTGTGCGTTGTCGTTGTTCTGAGAAAACTGATTAAAGCAGTATGACTTCTCGAGCGGCTAACGAGGGTGCGACACTAAGTTATAACTTCTTGTTTGGTTTCAGCGACCTGACAGTCGCTGATCCGGCACCTTCGCTAATTCAGAAATATTTTTTGAGAGCAACTAACGTGGGGGGTCAGCGAAATGTGGACAAGTTTGACGCGTTGAAACTCGTTGCGTCGCAATAGTTTCACCAACGCCTTAGTTTCCAAGGACTTTCGGACAGGCAGCTGCTCACTTATTAAGAAAATTTGGCAGCTGCATGCTGTGATGATTGCCGTCCCAATTAATAATATCACCGGCATTCATTATTGCTCTAACGACTGAACTAGTTAGCACTGAGAGTTCCTTAGTCTTCCTCCTTTGCGTACTTTCGATTCTGTTTGTCATTTCCATAATTATAACTGCTTGTGGAGCTCTTATGGTATGATCGCAGGCTACTGAGTATTATCCTCGGTCGAAGCAGTCATCGCAGCAGAAGTGAAGCTATTTAATCCAGGAAATATAAGGCAGGGAAGTTCCACCCAGACATGGCTCCAGTGGATGAAAGAATTGCTTCTTATGGCGCAAAGCGTAGGGGTGGCACGCTGTCTACAGCAGGTAAAGTTGACATGTTGAAAAAACTTGACCAATGGCGGGTCCGTAAAAAGCGTATGCGAATTACACAGCATCGTCTCTTCAATAGTATACGACATAAAGAAGCAAAAGGAAAAACTGCTTGACTTCTTTGCCAACAACGGATGTAATGGGAGACAGAAGTCCAGAAAAGGATGAAGTACTGATAGTATGGTTTGAGGTTTGCATAAATGAAGATGTACAGATTTATTGAAAAACTAATTCTTTCGTAACGGGGGATTTTTCGTTTTCTTTTCGGCACAGTTACGCTGAAGGACCCCGTTCATCCATTGAAAAACTTACTACACGAAGCTTTCAGAGTGAACCATGCTCCGTCATCAGCGAGTAGCAAAAATACTTATTAATCTTGTATTCTAAGTATTTTTGTTATCTTGTGCTAATCTTGTACTCTAAGTATTTTTATCTAGTATGGCTGAACGGGGTGCTTCGCCGTAAGTCTAACAAAGAGAAAGGTGTATAGATATGGTAAAGGAACAAGCTAAAGTTTTTCATAAAGATATAGGACTGGATTATCAGTGTGATTATAGTGCTGGCTGGCTTCATCGTTGCAAGCTGCACCATGGACTAACATTTCATGCTACATTTGAAGAAAAACGTTCAGCCGATAGAGAAGCTGCTGCTGCATTTATTGCCCAGTTTGTCAAGTTGGTTTCCGATGGAAAGTTGAGTCCTGAACAGATTTACGAAAGCAGAGCTATTGGCAAAAATAATGTTTTCTCTATTTACTTCTCACTTAACTGCACGTCGTTAATTCAACCGATTCGCAACAGCATATCACGATCTCTTAAGTGCAGGTATGGCACCACGTTTGCGATGTGTCTACTGAATGCAGTTAATTCTGGATAACCAATGAAAAAATTCCTGAAAGAAGTTAGTATGACAGGAACAGTGTTGTATTGCCAACGCTTAGAAGCCCGTGAAGTCATGCACATTAAAAACAGATGGCATAAATTGTAGACATCTTTGAAATCTGACTGAGCCTGGTGAAGGTAGTGCAAATTCAGCATTTAAGGATTCAAAGGAGAAGCAGAGCGTAAATGAACGGTTTCTTTCATGCAGCACCTGACTAGCCCTGCCGCTAAGGATCTTGCATCAAGGAGGAGGAAAGCGCTGTAGAAAAATGGATAAGCGTAGATGAAGCTACCGCTACTGTTCGTCACTATAGCGACTCTGAAATAATGAAAATGGTTGTAGAAGAGGAAAAAGAAGCGAGTGGTGAAGAAAGCGATGATAAAGATGGTAGAAACGCAGCAGAAAGGATTTCTATTGGCACGTTAATTCAGTTGACAAGAGAATTGCTAAGAGGTCTACAGCAACACAGTTACATAACTAAGCAGGACGTAATGAACGTTTGTGTGCTACAAGAAAAACTAATCAAAGAAAGACCAAAATACACGAAACAGTTTTCCTAGCATGACATGTTCGAAAGAAGATAGAAAAGACGCGTCGCAGGAGCTAACATTTAAAAGTCCAGCGCCATCCACTTCTCATACTCAGGACGTGCTGCCTTCATCATCACAAGCTGTTGCTGCTCTTGTCAAATTGCAAAATGAAAGTAGCTATTTTGGCAGCCCATAATCTTCAGATACCTAATTTTACTGACCTGTATTAATAAATATCAGGTCTTCATTTTGAAGTGGCTATGATGACTTTGTCACTTAAGGAAAGTGTTCAAATTTTTGTTTTCGCCTATTCTTCAACAAAGTGTCACGCTATTTTCGTTTAGTGTTTTTCTTATTCTCTGTCAACTAATCTTGTAAAGCTCTATTGAAAACTTCAAAGGTAGGGTGAGCAATTAGCTGCGCCTATGCTGTAACTGCTAATCATGCTACCCCTTGTAGCAACCATGCCATATTAGCGACGTTCTTCTGTACTTCATGTTTCTGCAGTACGGGAGCGTAAGCCGTTCATTTGAGCACATTGAAAATGTGAAGCTTTCAAGAAGCATTTGCCTCCATTACCAGTGTCAGCGTATGATTCATACTTGAAAGCTTCACATTTTCAATGTGCTTAAATAAACGGTTTACACTCCTGTACAGCAAAAACATGGAAGAAACAAATCTTACGTAGCTCGAAAGCTAATAGTTATTCTTTACGTTTAGGAAAATGCAGTACAGTAGGCCCTCGTTATCCGCGCTCTTTTTATTCAAGGATTTGACTCAACGCGGTTTGTCTCAAGAAAACAATGACGTTATTTTCAGCGGACATTGACGAATCGCTGGTGAATACAGCGGTGGCGCAGGATTCATTTTGTATATGTAGAGCTATGATTCCATCATGTGATTTGAGAAAATGCTCTTTTCTGTTCATACGGCATCTCAGCTTGCTCAGAATGTTAATAGCTGCTATTGCTACTGTGATGAGCTATCATTCACCTGTTGCTTTTACTTTCTCATTTCCCCAAATTAGGTACAGGTATACCTCATACTGTTGTAAGTCCACTTCCAAACTCATAATGGCTTACATGCAGTAATAGATTTCCTTACTCATAGAAGCTTGCATATTGGACGTCTGAGAAAGGGTGCATAAGTTTCCAGACAGAAAATACTGTAAGACCGCTTACTGTACCAAAATTTTAAAGTTATTCGACCATATTGCGTGTATACGCCTTCGGATATGCGTCAGCCAACCGAGCAGCATATATGGGACCTTACAGTTGTACGTATTCTTTATTCACCAGAACATCTGACCTGTAAACGGCAAACGAACAACAAAGAAAAATCACTTTACAGATCTCATCTCTTAGCCGCTCCACCGTCTAAAAAAATGCAGACTCCTTTCTGGCAAACAAGCCGGGCATGCTGTTTGCTCTTACTGGTGGACATGTCGGCCATCTTGTTCCGTCCCTACCTTAACCTAAGCCAAATATAATCTATGTGTTTAGGCTTAGGCTTAGGTAAGGACGGAACAAGACGGCCGGCAAATTACAGATGACGGCGGGGCGGCTAAGCGATGGGAACATCATCTTTTGCCCGCGTGCAGCTTACCTCATGACCTTGTTCGACATCGCATATATGCCATCACCTACTTGACCGCCTTTAAGTTTACCTTAGGGTGCATTACGCTTTGCCAGCCTCCTTTCTCTGATGGCGGTTTCGTTTTCGAGGCGCTGCATTTCCACTGGGCTTCATTTGCACTCGCTACGTTTCCATGGCTATATAATGCACCCTAAACTAAACCTAACGGGAACAGTCCGAAGGCGACAGGCACTAGCGACTATACGTGAGGCACTGGACTCGACTAGTACGAATCAGGTCTTGCGTCACACCGTGTGCGTCAAATCGTAAGCGTCATAGCGTACTCGCGTCAAACCGGTGTAGCAAACAATCCCGTTTTGCGGTTCTTTTTATTCTGTGCTAGGTTTCACCTTCGCTCATCGACTGGAAAGCAAACCCTAAAAGCTATAATACAGACAGTCACAAACATATATGAACATCGTAATAACATTTCTCTGCGTAACTCTATTCTCCTATTTTCAGCACTTTTCTGAAACGGTTTCAGTGTAGTGATGTTGGCAGTGCTACTTTCTAGCTGACTAACTTTACGTAGCCTTCGTAGAAGTTCATGAGTTTGTTCTAGAGCATTATTTATCCCAACTTCCAATTAAAATGTGTCTTGGTTTTCTGTGCGTAACGTTATTTTCGAAGTTTTAATGATTATCAGGTATATAGGTTGTTCACACATTAAAAATCGTCCTTCGCGAATATTGTAACGATCGATTTTAAAGTGCCGACCATTTGACTAAGTAGGGCTTGTTTTTCAAACGTAAAGCACGTTCACGTGCCTTAGCACTGCTGATTTTCAAAAATAAGTGACGCTATGCTGCTCTACCATCGAGTTTAAATTGTTCGATCGTACTCTTGAGAACCGTGGCGATGTAAATTGTCTCGTTGTTGCATCAATCCTGTAAATCATTTTATCTATGCGTCGGCTTGCGGTGCTTCTTCCAGGTGTTCAGCAGTTGTCTTCGTGCGTTTTTGTTGTAGAGTAAGTTTCTGACCAGTGGAACTTCGGAAGTTTACAACTTGTATGTTGCAAAGGAAGTGCCATGTCTTTCGCAGGTTTAAAAAAACAAATCAACAAGGCAAATCAGGTCAGTCTCCCGTGTAACTATTTCCGTTGCATAATTCCTTTTTTCTTCCGTTTTCAGTATGTCAGCGAACGAGTGGGTGCTGCTGAGGCAACCAAACTGGACGAATGCTATCAAGAGCTGGAAAAGGTATGCTCAGTTTATAAACTTATACAGAACGCGATTGGATTAACGTTCCTTTGTGAAACACTACTAAAGAAGAGTATCTTGAATGCCCTTATTCCTGTTTTCAGTACTTTTCTGCAACGGTTTCAGTGTAGTGATGTTGGCAATGCTACTTTCTTGCTGACTGAGTTTACGTAGCCTTCGTACAAGTTCATGAGTCTGTTCTAGAACATTATTTATCCCAATTTCCAATTAAGATGGGTCTTGAAATAAGTTCTACGACTCTGCAGTAGGTATCGATTACATCATGTTCCAGTTCATATTAAGTGCATTGTTATTTGTTTTCTTTCTGACCCCTTTATGAGGTAGGTACAGCTTACTGAAGCTTCGTTGGCTAGTCTGAATTGATTGCTGCTTGAATCGTTCACCTGATGGGTTTGCGCGTCCTATCGACCCATTTGCCAGTTTCCATCTATCAATGGGCATCCTGGTTAATGTTGCAGTATGTTGTCGAGATTCGGAAATTTATTGACTTTTTCGTGCATAGCCATATTTGCCAACTGCTAGCCGCAGCCTCAGCATGCCCACTTAAACGAACTGCGATCGATGCTCGTTTGGGGTGGATGGGTCCATTGATCCGTGATCATGAAAAAAATGGGTAGGCTCTCTAAAGCTGGCCAAAAATCTGTCCATCTTGTACGTTTTCACTCAAGTCTATGCTCTCATTACCAAATCTAGTAATTGTGATTGTCATCCGTTCGTAGGAATAGGAAGTGTTTAGATCAGTAATTTGCATTGATTTCTCATTGCGCTCTAGTCGTTTCAGCTGTTTTCTGATGGCTGTTGATTCGTTTCTACTATTTGGAACTGAATCTTACATGTTATACTTTCATAGTATCAGTTGGTCAGTTAGATCAGTTTGCTGAAATAGGCGATATAACAAAAACTAAGCATCTTATTATTGCCAGTTGCGTTACATGTCCAGGTTGAGGTTGGTTCGGTGTGTTATAAAAGGGTGAATCATCATCATCGCGTCAATCGGTGTGCAATTAGACTTATCCTGTTAATTCCTTTTCGTATGAATGTCGGTTGCTTGAATACAGCTCCATATAAACTGATTGCTGCCATGGGAAGGATTGTTACTGTTGACAGCAAGCAGATTCTGTGGGTAAATAGCAAATGCTCAACCAAGAAAATAAATTTATTAGTGGAAACGTAAATACAGATAGCACGTGTGCAATTTGCGGATCTTTCGAAATCAGCCTGTTTTACCACGGCTCTGCAGTTAAGGTACTGCTTGCTATCGAAAGGATAAACGGTTTCTTGCAATGGATGATTCCTTTCTGACCAGTTGAAAAGTCTTGTTTCCGTTCATTCTAAACTGTTTTGCTAAATGTCGTCAATACAACTGCTACGTCTTAACGAAAAGAAGACATTTACAGTTTAAGTCTAAACATATGAGATCATCACAAGTGTTTTTAATGATGCAACGTATTGAGCTGTTATGAAATTTTTAACGGCGAAGTTCTTGGGGCACTTTGTCCCTCCTTCAGCGTGTGTGTTAGCGTAGACGCTGGAGGCGGGACTGTGCGTGTCCTGAAAGTTTCGTCTATAAAAATTTCATAACAGTTCAGTGAGCTGCTTCCCTAAATGTTATGAAAACCCTATTTTTAGAGCACAGACCCCCCTGTGTCTATGTTCAAGAATGTAAATTCCAAAACGGGAACTAGAATCGGAAAGTGCTACCTCGAATTTTTCCCGCGTTGAGTGATACGCCAAATCCATTTAAATAAAGTGATTTATAATTATGCCTTTTACGTGTCTTATGCGTTTGTATCTCGAATACGCTGTTTATGTCGTGATTGCTCAGGTCATTAAACGGAAGCAGTCGGTAGGTTTTGAAAGAAAGAAACGTTCATTTGTTGCTAGCTTGTACTCTTCTGTTAGACTTGTGATAGTAGAGGCGGTTGAGATTACATTCTTTGTCATAGTTCCTCAAGAAAGCAGCGCAGCAGCTATCTCCTCAGCATTTACATAATGTTCCGTACTGCAAGTACAGTGGAACCTCGATTATAACAACCTCGAACTTAACAACTATCGATTATAACAATTTGCTAAGGAGAACAATAGGATACAGTACGACAGAATGATGTGGAAGTTGCGACCGCGATCTGGCGGCGTAGAAACGTGAGATTACTCAGAAACAAACGCGAATCACAGAATTTTCGAAAAAAGATTAAATTTTTGTTGGTGCTGTTATAGTTAATTTGAACTCAGCAGTCATGCAGCCAGGTTTCGTTAACAAATGAAGCTTAAAGTACATGAAGACAGGGTAAACTGGTAGGGTAAGCAGACTCGATTATAACAAAAATTCGGATATAACAACTACCCTCTGGCAAGTATTGTTGTTATAATCGAGGTTCCACTGTAATATAATTCAGAAATGAGTGAAAGTACGCGGGAGGTTACGTGCAGTTTATGTACAAATTCTAAGCATTTCTCTGAGGGGCTTGATACAGCCGGTTTTGTTATCCGCTGCGGTTCATGGAACCGGTCGCCTTAATGTATATAGTCACCTGAGGGATCAGATAGCCTATAAAGTATAGTATGTTGTGATGATGCTTGTACGATGCTAATCCTGTTCAGATTTAACCAATACCAAGCAATAGGTTTTTTATTGGCTGTGATAACGAAAAGAAAAAATAAAAGAAAACAGAACCAGGTCGTTCTGAAAGCTGCGTTCCTTTTCCCTCCTTTTATTATCATTGCCAGTAAAAGGATCTGTTTTAAAATCACCTCGTTTTGGTTAAACCTGAACGTCATTATTACCGTAAAATCATCATCATGAAGAACGCCCCCGTGTTACGAATCCATTCTTCGATATGTCGAGGTAATTAGTAGTTGCTCAGGTTTTCAAACTAGAAAAATTAGCAGATAAAGTCGACAGGCAGAAAGAATTTTGTCGCAATTCTCATTGCTGAAAGGGCCCAGCTTGGACCTAGAAGCATTATTGCCTGTTATTGCGACTAAAGTTTGCGTTGGCGAATTCTAAATTAAGTGTACCTTGCTTGCAAAGCATGGCGCTTGTTGGCTAAGACGAATGTTGTTGCAGAAAGTTGATATAACAACGGAGTTAATCGATGACCTTACTACCAAGACGAGGGAATTCCTACAGCCTAATCCTGGTAAATTAACGATTCCATTAAGACTGGGTTACAAACATTGGTTATAGCCACACGTGCCAAGATGGCCACTGTTCGTACGATTTCCAAGTTGCATGGAACAACGAAAGCTATGCCTTACCCGCAGCCTGAAGGTGTTCTTGGCGATAGTATGTTCAAGTATGGCCGTCTGCTGGGTGAGAAGTCCTACTTAGGTAGATTGGTGGCGCAACATAGTGGTTGGACACTTTTGACAGGCCTTCATATCGTCTATGTTTAGGATGTGCTCTGATAGACGCAGGAGACGCTTTCAAGATAATGGCTGATATAAAGTATGCCTTAGAGGATCACGTTAGACAAAATTTTTTGGATCCTCTTGGCCATTTGCTCGCGACCGACTTGAAAGAAGTGAACGTGAGTGATTTTTCGCACTCACTGCTCATTGTCTATTAATAACTCCTCTTTAGCATCATAGAAAAAAGTTGCAAGGTCGAAGACTTGATTACGACTGCAAAAGGAGAAAACAAATTAAAGGTATAGGATCGAAGGAAGCTAAGTTGTCTTGATCACTTTTGCTTTTTTCAGATGCACATTTGTACGGTAAGCTTTAAAGATGCTCTTTTGAAAGCATTTCGCTTAATTTGTTTAAGACGAAGAAGTGCGACTAGCCGAGGAAAAGTTGGAAGAATCGAAAAGAGTTGCTGAAATTGCCATGTTTAACGTCATTGACAACGACGTAAGCAGCTTGCAGTGCGAACAGTGCTGGGCAAACTTGAGCATACTACAAACTTTCGTATTCAGTTTAAGTAACAATGCTTAGGTGGAACAGGTATCACAACTGCTTGCATTCGTTGAAGCTCAGGTCGACTTTCACCGTCAGACTTGCCAGGTTTTGGAGAATTTGTCGGAAAAGTTGAAAAAACAGTTAGTATCCCTACAGATATCGCGAACAGTTGCGAAGACGCACAATTGTTCATAGGGTTCAGGAAGCAAGTTGCCGACCTCGCCAGGCTCACATTCCAAGACCACTTTTCCAGGAACACGGTAGCAAGCCAGTGCTGCAAGGTTCAAATTCTTCTGTGGACGAGTTTGGTGCCTCAGCGACCGCTCCTGTGTCCAAGGTGAACGCCAGTAATCCTCAAGATATATGGCAAGCTCCGCAAGTTCAGGATCCTTGGGCAGCCGTCAGCAATGGCGGTAACACTCACGGTAAGGCTATATTTTTACTGAAAAGTATGTCATCGTTCATCAGTTCCTTTCTTCTCCTGTTCAGCCAGTGTATCTAAAGACTTGTTTCTAATTTTCAACCGCAATCTGGATGTAATTTGTGTTTATGCCTTTTGTACAATTTGTTTCATAATCCATTGATGAATTACCTTCTTGAAAGCAAGTGGATGCCTTCTTTTTTATTAGGTGTGAGAATAAGTTCGCGAGAATGTGTCGAGAATTGCGCAACTGTTTCACTTATCGTTATGTAGGCGTGATTCATCCGAACGTCTGGCCGATGTCCACATAAAAACTGTAATCAGTTTTGTCCATTCAGAGTCCTTGATTGTCATGTACCCCAGAAAGGCTCATTTTGACATCATGTTTTTTCTATTTAAAAAGAAGAAGCACATTACCAGTGACGGAAAGAATTTTCTGCGACCATTGTGGTCGATGCAGCATGTCAGCAGTAATGAGCGGAGAAGTGGTACGAGCGCTTCAGAAAAGACAATAATTTGTTAAGGTCAGAGCGTCAGGTTTGCAGGCGCTGCTTGATGAAAGCTGAAAGCTTTTGCAGTGCGACAATTCGCAAAAGCACTTAGTTCACGCGAACTGTCTGTAAGCTGCGGTGTGGAAAAATTAAAGGCGCAGAAAATTGGTCGTCCTCCAATTGCCTGACTTTTCCATGATGAATGACATCATCGTTTGCCTTTCGTTGCCGCCTCGTTAGGGAAAAAAAGGTTATCCTGTGACTTATTGGAGCCGCTGATGAAAAGTTGATCTTATAAGATAGCTCAGAAAGAAAAAGTATTGCGTATACCCAGGACAAAGGACCATGTTCATAGCAAAGGCCAACCTCCGTAGCAAAATGTGCTGCTTTGTAGTAATGGAGTGGAACCAAGAAGGCATTTGGTAATTTGAGCTGCAGCAACCCGATTTTGTTGTCATTGCAGACAGTTGTTGCACGCAGCTGACAAGGTTATCACAAATCTTGTGAAAGATGCAGCTGAAAGCGTGCTAAACAAGCTTGAAGTCGTTCTGCTGCAGTGTCCTATGTCGGGTCAGGGCTAACAAGTCGTTCTGGGGCCAAAGTGTTCCTGGACTGTGAAGTGTTACCGCACGCAGCGTGCTTATCGATCGTTACCCTTTCTGATTACCACCCCTTAGTAGTCGATGCGATATTGGCTTTTCTGTACAGCAGCTCTCCAAATTCGAAGACGTTGAAAAGTCAGTGCTTTACTTGTTTGGATTAGAGCGAGCTCGCCTCTATTGTAATGGTATCCAGCTGTTGCCGTAACGTTTGGCAGAGGCTTATTTGAATACAATGGAAGTTATGCTGAATGAACATTTTTACAACAACTAGACGTTCTGAGTATTCTAGGACGCCAAAAAACAACGCGAACTTTTTCTCACACCTGATAGATCATTTGTTTTGTGCTGTGTCAGCATGGCAAGGCGCTTGTCCAAAAAGCGGTTTTAACCTTGGCAACTACGCTTTCAGAACTTTTGTCCCACCTTTAGATTACATGTTTAGCAGAAATCTAGTTTTCAATGACGGTTTGTTTTTTCATTTAGCGAACAGTATCTCGGTGTATTTATCGCGAAGTTTCTGCGGGTATTACGTAAGCTATTTTTGAGCGGAAGTTGTTTGCCTTGTTGCCTGTGAAATTTGACTACCAAGTTCCGATCGCAGTTTAACGACAGACGCGCATAACGTGTAATTTTTCCCCAGCCACTTGACCCCATAGCAAGTACTGTTAGTAATGCGTAGCAGGTGAATGCAAACCAGTTGTTTTCTACTCCTTTACAGTTTCATTCTAGTATTAATTTAAAATAGGCTAGTCTATGGACAAGAGAAAGCGTACAGTACGAATAGCCACTTTAACTTTCCAAAAAGCTAAATTTTCGATGCAATACCTTTGATTTTGTTAAAAAGCCGTCAGTCTTGGTTTATTTCTTTTGTTCCAAATTTGCATAATGAATTGGAAACTTGTGACGACGACGTTGCGATGCCAGAGTGAAAGGACCGAGAGGAACTTCTTTCTTGCAGTTTCTTCAGCGTTAGTTCCTTTACGAGTAATTAATACTTTTGACATATGTTTATTGTGTTCGAAACTTTACCTCCCATTAAATCTTGATTCCAACGGAAAGTTTGCGTTAAACTAAAAGTTGTTTACTATTTTTAGCTTCATCTGCACAGGGACCCTGTTGCAAAGCCCTTTATGATTTCGAGCCTGAAAATTCCGGAGAACTTGGTTTCAAAGAGGGTCAAATCATAAGATTGATATCGCAGCTAGACGAAAATTGGTTCCAAGGTTCGCTCCCAAATGGCCAATCTGGCTTCTTTCCAATAACATACGTCCAAGTGTTGGTACCACTGCCGTCGCAGTAGTAGCCGGCGAAATGTTTCCTGGAGCAGTCACTTCGATGCTGAAAAGGATGGACAAATAGAATCTCTTTTGCATTTAAGTGGCAGATCTCTCGGTGTAACTCAGTGTTAGCTTGCGTTCGTTCAGTCTTTGGTCAAGTTTTTGGCTGTGACTGCCAGCGTCCATCTTGTTCAGTCAACTGCCTAGCTGAGTAGCTAAGGTGAAGATGTGCATCTGCACTGGATGGCTCGTTTGATGTTCAATATTGTCCCGATGATTTCCCAGTCGATAATCATTGCTGAGTCAGACTATGTCGTTGTCCTTCGTGGTTTTTGAATAATTACTGTTTGCTTATTTTTCATTCCAAAGGTTCGAGTATTAATAATTCAGAATCATCATGTTTGTTTTTTCAAGCTGATACGTCTAAGAAATGCAGTGGCGTTTTTACAGTCAGTCTTTATCTAAAACGTGGAATGTGTGAGGCTGGAACGTTTTTACCCATTTCTATGAAATAGTGCAGCATAAGTGGGTGAACAGAGTAACTTGGAAATTATGTTGCTGCTGACTATGAATTGTTCATTTTCTCCACACGCGTTAACGAATCTAATTAGTAACCTCTAGCGGGTAGAGCACTTGTGTTATTGCAAGTTTACTGATCATGAAACAACAGCAAAGCAATCCGTGTCATTAAAGAAATGAGGAAACATCATGCCTTTACAAATAAGTCCATTTTCAACTTCATTTTGACCTGAAAATATTCAAATTATTTATCAGCGAGGGCAAGTTCCAGATGCTTGAATTTGTGATGACCAATTTATGCTTTTCTTCTTAGCGAGCTACTTGCTGCTTTAAACAAATAAATATGCTCTACTACTTATTGTCTACTTGTTAATTGTCACTACTTTGTTTTCAACGATCACAACCGAAAACGGAGCAAGATAGGTGCCGAAAGCTCCGAGGCTTTAAAATAGTGGCCTGACGTACCCTTGAAGCCTAATGCAACCTAATCTAAGGTCAGCGATGAAGTGACAAGAGACGAGAATTGCGTACCCGCCGAACCCAGTTAGTGCGACGCAGTGAAATGATACACGGCGAAGTCGTCCGCGGCGAGATGAGCTGCTTCCAGGTAGAGGCGACAGACGCAGATCGTTTTTAAAAACCTACGCCTTTTAACTGTTCTAAAATTTGAAATTTGCAAACTGAACATGCAATCTGAATACCGTTAGGTAACATAGGGAATATTCTTCAGCTTTCATAGGTGTAGAAACCAATCCACCAAGTCACAGCAGAAGCAGAAATAATGTTAACATTCAATAGATCTTCAGTCACGGCTTTTTTCCCGTAGTCGTATATGTCTGTAATCAAACTTCAAAATGCCCTACCAGAGAACGGGTGAGCAAATTGTTAGAGGAAATAAGAAAATACAGAACAATAATATCGTACGTTTCGAAAGTGCACGTGTTCCGTTGTCACGGTGTAAAGAGAAGGTGATCATTGGTGAGGCGTTTAAATAGGCCCATGGGAACAATGAGCATGATTAGCTCGGTAAGGTGCAAAGTCCATTGGAACTTATTTATTACCGCAGCCCATATCTCTCTAAACGCCACACTGCTCCCGATTTATGATGGGTTGTACCACTTGTCCCATCCAATAAGCAACAACATCCCATTTTGGTGTTTCCCTACTACAGTGGGGTAGGCGAAAAAACTAGGAACTTGGGACATTCCCTAAATTTCATGGTTCGGTGTAAAAGCTCATCTAATCTTCGTTCGATTGTGAGAAGTGACAAGATCAAAGTTCCCTTTGACGGCAGACCTGGCGTTGTTTACGAAATAAAATGCAGTTGTAACGTCTCCTACATAGGAGAAACGGGCAACAGTTTATTTCACCGATTCGATGAACAAATGCAGAATGTGTTGACGTACAAGAACGCCAAACGAAGACCCAACGGGGATCCGACCACCGGCCCCGGGCGTCCACCTACAGTAGACCCAAGAAAGGCCATGGAGAAAGCGACCAAAGTCTCCGTAGTCATGGAGCATGCCTCTCAGTGCTCACTCGACCCACGACCGAAGATGAACTGTCGTGAGAGCCTTTTCCACCTACGGCGCATAAAAGAGGCGCGTTACATCAAAAGCAACTCCACGAGCAATCGTGACAATGGTGTGGCGGTTGGCGAGGTATACGATGCGCTAATTAATAAATTCCAGTGCTACGCCTTACCGAGCTAATCACACTGATTATTCCCCGGTTGGATTTAAGCCCCTTACCGAATAAAATGTTTCTCCTTAACATCGCTGACGATGGAACAAGAGCAGTTCCGAAACATACGATATCACCGTGTTGTACTTTCTCTGACAATTTGCTCATCCATTCGCTGGTAGGGCATTTTGAAGTTTAGAGACGTATACGAAAATGGGAAGAAACCGTGACTGAAGATCAATATGAAAATTCCAAAACCCGTTAGCAAACATCCAGTATTCCGAAACATACAGTAGAAGCAGAAGTGATGCAACAAAGACTGCATCTATGCAAAGTACAGTTTGTTATTAATAATAGTGTAGCTGTTTCGTTTCATGCGTATCTATATTATTTCCTGCAACTCGATCCCTTGCTCGAAATAGGGAGGGGTTAAAGTCTGGCTCAGGCTCAAAAGTTTTGTACGTTATAGACCAACCCATCAGGGTTTCTACGCGTATTCGCGAGGCTAAGCGGAGAATGTTATTTATAGGACGCGCTGTATCGTAGGATTGCCGCACATACAGTGCAAGTAGGTTTGGTCTGGTAATCATTTTTAAAAGGCTCTTAATATCCGTTATCCTCACAGACAGCACAAGCGAACTGTCGTCAGAACAAAGGGTCCTAAAAACGCCGGGGATTTAGTTGGCAAGACTTAAGCGGGGTCAAGTTGACTGCAACAATTTTTATTGAACTTGAACACGGGAAAATATACAGTATACATTAGCTCAGTAGTTTAGGCGGTGCGGCTAGGAACCTATTGGATTCTTGTTCTAGTACTGATTTTTGACCAGCAACCAAAGATTGGAAGTAATTGCGGCCTACTGCTCACTTTAAGTATGAAATTCAGTATATAGCGTAATCGGTGCAACGCAGCTCGGTATGATTCTTAAACACATTTGGTTTCGTGTAGACTAGCATCTGATTTTATTGATAACGTAATGATAAAGTTGTTGGAAAAGTCTCGTTTTTGAAAGCATGATTTCTAATTATTGAAACGTTTTAGAAATTGCCCGAGTGACCATGAGTCGACAAGTTAAGCGTACAAGCAAGACGGGTTAGTGCTTCTTGTTTAGCTTACAGTCTTATTGCTATTTTCTTGTTTGGTTTGTTTAACTTTTTCAAGTTAACGTCAAAGTTCAGGTGCTGAGGTGCTAGCCAAACAGAAAAGAC
This sequence comes from Trichuris suis, assembly GCA_000797535.1. NCBI lineage: Eukaryota > Metazoa > Nematoda > Enoplea > Trichinellida > Trichuridae > Trichuris > Trichuris suis. The sequence goes on along the minus strand of KN538387.1, from coordinate 1,788 downwards.
TGGACGTGTTCGTTTCCGTGACTGTTGAAAGCAAAGAAACGAAGTGTGCTATACCTGAAAATTCCTTATTAGCCCCTTTGCTACACGAAGAAAGCTGGTTGTGTCGGCTTAGTTCAGAATTTTCTAAGCCCTACTTCAAGGAAATTGAAAATGTTTTGGCAACAGCATGGAAACAGGGGAAAGTGGTGTTTCCGGAAAGACGAAATATTTTTGCTGCATTGAATCTTACTCCTTTGAAGCAAGTCAAGGTAGTTATAATTGGGCAGGACCCATATCATAATCCCGGGCAGGCAAGTGATAGGGATATGATGGACCAAGCTTTCTCATGAACCATGTTTAAGGCTCATGGATTGTGCTTCTCGGTGCTGCCCGGCATACCAAAGCCTCCATCGTTGCAAAATATTTTCAAGGAACTCGAAACAGACATCAGCGGTTTTAAAACTCCCGATCATGGCTGTCTTACCGGTTGGACTAAAGAAGGTGTTCTTCTACTCAATGCAACCTTAACTGTCGAGTATAATTCTGCTTTCATAAATAGATTTTAACGTGTAATTCTGCTTATGTTGTTAGGAAGAATCAGCCGAATTCACACGCATCTATAGGCTGGCAGACATTTACCGATTGTGTTATCAAAACAGTGAATGATCATTGTTACGGAGTTGTTTTCCTGTTATGGGGAGCTTTTGCACAGAAGAAAGAGAAGTTGGTGAACACCGAAAAGCATGTAGTCATCAAGGCTGCACACCCATCTCCACTGTCACAATCCCGTTTCTTTGGGTGTAAATGCTTTTCCAAAGCCAACGAGGCGCTCAAAGAATATGGAAAAGAGCCTATAAATTGGAACTTGGATTAACTATAGTTGCGACTCCTGTTAGCTTGCGTGCTTCTTCGCTTTTTCGGTGACTATGCAAACTTTTTATGCATACCTCCTATCACCTGTGTAATTTTATGAATTAATATGCATACCTCCTATCACCATTATATTTTCGTTTTTCGTGACCTGTTATTACTATTAAAAAATCACACATTTGTTTATAAACCTCTGTAAACGGCTCACTGCTGTACTGATGAACGACGTCAATCGGATGGATTCTGCCACGCAACAGAAGAGCACTCTTTTTCCCATGAATGTTAGCCATTCCTGTGGATGATGCACATGGCATCGGTGTATTCAACGTTTGTTTGTACCTAGGTTGGCATATATGTACATTGCCAATAAACAATACACCACCGGACAATCTCCGATGCGTGTAGGACAACGGAAGAGGAATGGTGATGTTATCCATGATGGCAGATTCAGATAAATGGAGCGGCGCCTACTTCCTGCGCGTTTAAATCTTTCTTACCAGATTTCTAGCTAGGTTGTGTCCTCCAAGTGCTTTTGTTAGCCTGCGATTTTCTGTCATCAGTTTCCCAGGGGCTCTCCAATCTCGATCCATTGTTAACATTGAAACTGTCGCTCTGAAGTTGGCTGTACCAGTTCCTTTGACACGTATGTGCTGATATAACAGCCTCAGCATACGTGTCCTACGTGATCCGTTTGGCTTCGTTTGCTGTCTTTCCTTGTACGAGAAGCGAAGACATGGCGCGTTGAAAATGAGCCCTTGTGGGAAACATGTGAAAACGAGGGCAATACAACTATTGGTTGAAGTAAGCGGACCAAGTCCTTTTGCGGGCGCGAAGCGTACGTGCAATTGAATCATATATAGGGGGTCCAAAAAGTTATCGGCCTAGCCTACTTCTTGTTCGTCTTTCAAAAAATTGTTTTCATATTAATGTGGATAAATG